>PVLC010004337.1:41207-86241 GCA_004027655.1 Graphiurus murinus
AAAAAAAAAAAAAAAAAAAAAAAAAAAAAAATGTAGTCTCTACCCAAAGAGTAATAGGTTAATAGTGAATAATTTCAAGTAAGGGAATAACACAATCCTTATTTGTATTTTTTTAAATGTAATTGTCCTGAGTAATGATTAGAGTTGCTATATTTAGTGGACACAAGAAACTTGATAGAAGAAATTAAAGAGCTAATACCAAACAAAAAAAATTTAGTTTTAATACAATGAAAAAAGAAGACATGGTAATCATTTCATCTCTTGGGCCACATTCATTTCTAGCTAATATAATAGTGACAGCAGAAACACATCTACTTTACTGCATTTGTTAAATTACTATGTCAATTGCTACATTACTACTAACATCTGGACTCTCTGACTTGAAATCCTTGCCTGTTAGGTTTCCCACCAATCTCAGAAGGAAGTCCAAACTCTTGAAGTGTAGAAGGTATATGAAATGGCTGTTTCATAGGGTGGTAATCTCTCCTAGAATCAAACTTTATAGGACAGTGATCTCTCTTCCTCTGTCATTGCTTTTCTGAGAGAAATAACTCAAATGAAAAGCAGGAATAGTTGGAGTCCCAGTACTTGAGAGGCTAAGACCATAGAATCCGGATTTGTGGCCAGCCTCAGCTACATAGTGAGGCCCTCTGCAACTTAGTGAGACCCTATTTCAAAATAAAGAATAAAAAATAGGGTCGGGCGTGTAACTCAGAGGTAGGATGTCCCTGGGTTCAATCTCCAGTTCCACAAAAAAAAAAAAAAAAAAAAAAAAAAAAAAAAAAAAAAAAAAAAAAAAAAAAAAAAAAAAAAAAAAAAAAAAAGAAAAGAAATAAAAAGCAAGAATAGGGGAACATTAAAGGCTTATTTAAGGATATGAGGGCACAAGGTAAAAGAAGGCTGTGATAAAGAGGGTTGCATTCCAGAGACAGAATCTAGTTGTGTTCCAGAAAAAGCTCAGGTTATATTTAGAAGAGAGAGGCCAGAAAGTGCTGTTTTCCTGAGGTAAGAAGAAGTTCCACGCTAGAGAGAAAAGCATTTAAAAGTTCCATTTCCAGCAGTAGGGAAACAGCCTGGAGTATTTGCAGGGCAGGATTTATTCAAGCCTAGAAAGCTTTCACTCTAAAAGAATATGCATTTGGGGAGGCCATGATCTCCTTTTCTGCCACACCTTAGTGGGTTTGTGCTGTTTCTGCCATATTGGAAACTTTCCCATGAGGTGGAGGTCTAGGTGCAATCCTGCAGTCCTCTAACTGCAGCTACTTCCATTCATAAGGGCCCGCTTAGCTTTTTCCCACAGGTGCTTCAGGTCCATCCCAATCTTACCCACCTTTAATAGCTCTCTAGCTATCTAACAGGTGTACAAGCTTCTTTGCATCTGGCTTTATTTTCTTCTTTTGAATAAATTCTGTCTGCTCATATAAAATTCTGTGGTCCAGCTAGAGTTAATTTCAGTATCACATATAAGATGTGCCTTATTTTAGAACTGGGACTTTTTGACATGTTCTTCTCTATCACCTGTGATGACAGCTACCTTTTTCTCAGTCCATCTCCATCACACAGGAAGATGCCATTTTATCTTTATTTTTAATTTCATTTCATTTTTTGTAGCACTGGGAACTGAATCCAGGACTATTCTACTTTCGAGCTATAACCCCACCCCAACTTTATTTTTTATTTTGAAACAAGGCTAGTTGCTCAGGCTAGCCTTGAACCTGCAATCCTTCTGTTTCAGTCTGTCAAGTACTGAGATTACAGGCATGCTCCACCATGTCCAGCTTTCAAGATACCATTTACCTGCTAATTTTCAGATTGTAGGTCTTAACATCATTCATCAATTCCTCTAGAAAGGTTTACCAGGTATAGGTATTTACCAGGATTGGTAACCTCCTGTAATTACTTTTAATTTTTCACTCTTGGAAACTGCCTCTAGGTTCTCTGTTAGTAGAAATATTACTTTTATTGGTGGCTAGAGAAGGTGGGAGTGCTTACCTACTTTCACCTTAATAAAACCATGGAGAAACGTTAAGAACATTTTTAGTTGTGGGGTAGCATATAATAACAAAAAGTATGTAAACAAATAAACAACAACAAAAATAACAGGCAGGAGGCATGCCTCCTACACTCCAGTTTAATTTTTTTTTTATTTTTTAGTTTTATGGTGTGGAATAAATATATTTGAAGCACTGTCTTACATAACTTTGGCTCTGAGTCAATTTCTAGTTGACTGCTTTTTCTGCCTAGGATGTACTAATCTTCTCCTGGGACATTTGGATGAAATCTAGGGATAATTCTGTCCAAGTATCTGATAAAGCTTGCTGCCTGTTTCAACACTCTTATCAACATCTTGTTTCCTAAGTCTTGTGGCATGATTCAGCTATGATAGATTCTATTGTTTCTTGGCATCAACATTACTCTCTGTTAGTTTCACAAATGCATGATGCCCATTAGAATATTTGAAAGGAATCTAGTAGCTTATCAAAGGAACTTTACCGGACCCTGAGGTCTGAATGAGATATAATTAGGACAAAATAAATAGATTATTCTTAATTATTTGAATAGTTCAATATTCTGAGCACATTATTCATATCCCATTGTCTCTGCTTATTTCAGCTTTAGAGTCTCATGTTTATTCTATTAACCTACTACATCTGTAAGAACTGCAGATTTATAACTGTATAGCTTTGTCCCCTTAAAACATAATATCTTATTTCTTATCTCTATATGATATTTTTCTTTTGTTTCTTTAAGATAATTTTTGATAAAGATGACTGAAAGGGTTATTTTATTTATAGTTATATTTACATAAAAAGCAATTTATTTTGAGCTTCTTGATATCAAACTATGGTACCAAGAATGTTTAGTGAATGGATATACTTGATGACACGATTGTAATGGGAAGCAGAGAGAGGATTTAAATGGTATGAGTAAGCTTTCTCATTATATATGACATCATTCTGAATTAATTTCTTGATTTATTTTGATTTACACAAATTGTTCATATGAAATGTTTATAGAGTTCAAGAAAGACGTAAATATATTCTGCATGATTCTTCATGTAGAGCTGTAGTCCAAAGAGAATACTAATTATTCATTGACATACATGTGTTTTGATATAACTTCTTATAAATTTGAAATTATAATAGGAAAATCTATAGTTTTCTTTTATTTGAAAAACATTATTTTCAACATTACATGTGAACAAAAATATGCTATCAATATAAAGATAAGTCAGATACAAAGGAGACACTCTAAATATGTTAGCTAATTTGACTGTTTCACAATCTTTTACATTAATAATTCATTTTAAATTATTTTGTGATTAAATTAAATGCTTTCTGTTAATATGTTGAATTTGTATCATACTATATTTTAGAAAATAAATAAATTTCATTGCCTTATATTTCTGTTAATAGTATTTCAATTAAAAGTACAAATTGTAGATGTCTTCTGTAGAAAATCTAAACCCATTAATGGAATAAAATTGATATTAATTATCCTGCTATTTCTTGTTAACATAGTGGAATATTTCCCTACTATTATTTTAGTATTGAACATAATTAATATTTATTTTTAATACATTGCATTTTTATGGATTTTCAACAAACTTTAGAATCAGTATTTTAATTTCCAACTGAGATTTTGATTGAGAAGACATTTAATTTATAAGTAAATTTAACAGAAATGGTATTTTTACATAGTTGACTCTTTCATTGGATATATCTTTCTAGTTTTTTACAAATCTTTTTTAAGTCCAAATGGGTTTTTAAATACTTTTATTGGTGCATTACAGTTTCACATCATAATGTAGTTCATACTGGTAGCGATATCTGCTAGATCCATGTTAAGAAAAATAATTATCCTTTAATAAAGACTTTAAAATGCATTTTCATAGATTAAAAGTTAATTCTAGTTTATTGCTCTTGGGAATATTTTTTTTCCCAACCTACTACCTCACACACATTCCAAGACTGATTTATTGATTTTTTTTGGTTGTTGTTGCTTTTATTGTTTTTGAATGCATTCTTAGTATTTTTCTTTGGACATTTAACTCTACTTCCTAACTCATATTGATTTTTTTTCAGTCAACTGAATTGCAAATCATATCACATAAAATATTTTATCACAGTATTTGAAAAGTTTAAACTAATTTGTTTTCCTTAAATTGCTGATCCAAGTGGCGAAATTAAAAAATATTGAAAAGCATAAATGAGAGCAAACATCATTGTTTTATCTAAACTTCCACATCTTAGAAATATTAGACCATTATAAAATTATAAAATATTTTAATAGTTTCTGTAGGTATGTTTATCATGATAAGAAAATATGTCCTGTTTGTAGTTTACTATGATAATTTTTTTACTCAAGAATTAAAGGTATTTGAAAAATTACTGAACATTAACATAGTAGAAAGATGACCATATGTTTATTTCTTCCTCATTTAATCTGGAAAACATTAATAAGTAAATATTTTTAATGCTTTCTTAAATAACTGTGTTTTAGTCATCTTTTCATTGCTGTAACAAAGTATCTGAAAAAATAATTTAGAGAAGAAATGATATATATTGGCTCATGATTTCAGAGTTTTCAGCATATAGTTAGCTAGATGGCTCATTGCTTTGGGCCTGAGGCAAGGGAGAACATCATGGTGGAAGGGGGTAGGAAAGGGAAGCTTCTCAACTCTTGACAGCTGGGAAGAAAGAGAAAGAGAGAATAGAGAGTATGGGGCCAGCGACAAGATATATCCTTCTAAGACATGTCCCTAGTGATCTACTTCCTCCAGCTGGCCCAAGTATAGTTTCTCCCACCTCCCAGTAATGCCACTAAGTAATTAATTTATCAATTAATTAATCCACTGATGATGTTAGGACCCTCATGATCCAATTACTTCCGAAGATCTCACCTCTAACCACTGCTGCATTGAGAACCAAATATTCAACCCATGAGCCTTTGAGAGACATTCCAGATCTAAACCATAATATTCTATTCCTAGTCCCTGAAGGGTAATGTCTATCTCACAGTGCAGAATGCATGTAGTCCATCTCCAAAAGTTCCCAAAGTCTCAAGAGTTCCAGCATTGCTGAGAAGTCTAAGTCTAATGTCTACTTTGAGATTCAAGGCAACTCGTGGCTGTGAACCCCAGTAAAAATTAAAAAAAAAATAATAAGTTATATACTTTCAACATGAAATGGTGGAACAGGAATGAGGAAAACATTTCCATTCTAAAGAAAGGAACAGGGTCATAGAAAGGACGAATAGTACCAAAGCAAGACTGAAACCTAGCAGGGAACACATTAAATCCTGTAGCTCTACATTTGACATCTGGGGTGATTGGTAGAAAGATGTGAGCTTCACTAAGCTTTGGCAGCCCTACTCCTATGGTCTTGTTTGTTGTAGCCCACATGGGGTCTCTTTTGATCTGGTTGTGCTTGCTGCCTAGGGCTTTCCTCAGTATATGCTCCATGTTCTTGGCATCTGTGACTTTCTGGGGTTCCACTACAGCTTTAACTTCACTCTAACAGCTTTATTAACTGCCCTCTTAGGACATGCCCCATATTTCCTAGGTAAATCTGTGGGAACAGGGTGTCCCAGCACTATTTTCTTATCAAATCTTTCAAATGAGTTTTCACTTTTATACTCTTGAGCCTGGGATGAATGGGGTCTTGTGGTTCTTGAGATATCCTTAAGGCATCTTTCTTATAGACTCCATGAGAAGTACGTGGTTTTTCTTTAATGACACTAATCTCTTCAAGTAGCCACACTTTCCTTGGCTCTAATTTTACATGGACTTTCCTGACAAAATTGAAAGATTTTCAAATCTTTACACTCTGTTTATTCCTGATTCTTTCTATAAATCTTGGCAAAAAAGAAGTCAGCAATATCCATGGGACTTTCCAAATGCTGTGCTTCCTTGAAATTCCTTCCACTAGATTAATTAGTCCATCACCTTAAAATCAGCCTTCCCTGAAATCTCAGGGCATGGACAAAATGTAGGCAAGTTCTTAGCCAGAATGCAACCTGAGTGATCTTTAGTCCAGTTCCCAGTGGAGTCCTTATTTGAAACCTCATAAGCACAATATTTACTGTCTACATTCCCATCAGCATTCCAATCTTTTATTCTAACCTTTCAAATTCTGGTATGAGCTTGCAACATTCTTTGCCTTTGCTACCATACATCTTCATACTTTTACATATTCCTTCTGCAAACCATTTCCAAAGGCTTCTGAACCACATGATCATGTATAGTCTTAGCAATTATGCCATTTTTTTGGTACTAAATTTCCATGAATCAACTTTGCAAACTCTTGACAAAATACCAGAAGGGCAGGGGGAAATTTAGAAGAAGAAATATTTATTTGAGATCATGATTTCAGACCATAAGTAAGCTAGATACTTTGTTTCTGAGCTTGTGGTGACACAGTACATCTTAGCAGAAGGGTGTGGCAGAGATAAGCTGATCGCCTCATAGTGATGTGGAGGGAGAGAGAGAGGGAAGGAGAGACAGAGAGAGGATGAAGACAAGTATAGTCTCCAAGAGTATACCCCCAAGAACCTATTCACTCCTGCTAGATTCTACTTCCTGTAGTTTCTACAACCCCACAATAATTACTCAACTATGAAGGAATTAATGCATTGATTCATTCATTGATGAGGTCAGGCCTTCATAATCTAATCACTCCCCCAAATGCCCATCTCTAAACATTGTTGCATTGAGTAGCAGACCTTCAAGACATGAAATTTTGGGGGAAACTTCATATTCAAACTATAACACTAGGTATTTCCATTCATCATGATGTATAATGTTTTGTTATACTCTTTAATTTGGTTTGTGAATTAGTGTCATCCCACATAATTTTAACTATCAGTCAATCTCTATTCAAAAAGAATCAAACAAATGGAGAAAAAATACTAGCTCACAAAACAAGAAGTCCAAGGTGGACATACTAAGAATTAGGTTAAAAACTCAGTAATATTAATAACTGTGTTTATCTTTATCTTCCTGGTATGGCATCATCAATGTGGTTGTAAATACCATTTTAATAACCAAAGTCAGCCGGGCGTGGTGGCGCATGCTTGTAATCCCAGCATTCGGGAGGCTGAGACCAGAGGATCCGGGTTCGCGGCCAGCCTCAGCTACCTAGTGAGGCACTCCGCAACTTAGTGAGACTCGGTTTCAAAATAAAGAATAAAAAATAGGGCTGGGGATGTAGCTCGGAGGTAGAATGCCCCTGAGTTCAATCCCCAGTACTGCAAAAAAAAAAAAAAAAAAAAAAAAATAACCAAAGTCTATTTCACAGATCATGTAGAATTTATTTAACCTTATCTATATACTGTGTATTTAGGTTATTTCAAGTAATTTACATTTATGAGTAACATTTAGAAAAAAAACCTAGGCAAATCTTCATACTTTTTGTATTTTTCTTTAAATTAGACTCAGTGAAGTAGAAGTATGAGATCAAAAGATAAAACAATTTGGGGCTTTAATCTGAAAACATTCTTGTTCTCCATCAGCATCTGGTATGAGAATTTCTGCCCCAGTGCTATAGCGCCATAACTATTAGTGCTGTCACTAAGAAAAAATTAAAACTAAAACCTATGATTATAAAAATATGTTAATGTGTATCCTAATTATATAATTTTTATCAGTATGACATCACACCCTAATTTATTCCACAAATTAGGAAATTCTGCCTAATTTTTTCCATAGTAATTATGGTGGTCCAGAAATTTCATCTATTTTTAACATTTTGCGTTAAATCTTTGCAGTGGATTGGGAGCATTGAACTAATTGGAGGGGAAATACAAAAGAATGGAAAACTACATGAAGCCTAAGGTTAACAGAGAAAAATAAAAGGAACCTAAGAGCTATTTCTAGGGATTAGCATTCCTTCCTTCATGGGTATTGACAAATATAAGTCAGGGATTTGATGTATGTTGAAATTATTTTTGATTGCATGGATTATTTTTTATGGTCCACAGCACCACAATGAAATTGAACCACATCATTTTTAAAGGGCTTTTCATACACATTTTGATTATGCCCAGCATGGCCATTACTAAATCCAAGATAACAAGTCAGTTTTTGCCATCATTTTAATATTTACTCTCCACTTCTCAGTTCTTTCTCATTTCTTATCTATAATGAAGATGCTTCTTCAAATTTCCCATCAGGCAGGACAATGAAACATCTGTTGAGCACCAACCATATGTGAGTTTTTGTGCAAGTGTTAGTGTGAGGAAATATGAAGAATATTCTTAGGACCACTTGGAGGAGTCAGACTCACAGTTAGATAAAATGGTTATTTGCCTACCTGAATCAGCTCCCTACTTATTCCTTCCTAACAAAACTTCAATCTGATCAATTGTTGATAACAAACTACCTCCTTTCTCACTCTAACCAGTAACTCATGCTATATTCCTGGTTATTAAATTCTGGCTCTTCAGACTTATGGAAAGGGCCATAGTCTGTGGGAGAGGGAAAGGCTCCCTTCTGCTGGGTGTTAGTAAGGAAGCAAAGAAATCAAGTTCCTTATGATACCAGTAAGCTACTAAGTGACCTCTGGCTTCCTCTTGACTTCCTATTATGGGAGCCAATGATTTTTGAAGTATTTTGAGTTGAGGTTTCTGTTCATTGCAGTTGAAAGCATCCTAATAAAAACAGCAATTAATAAGAAATAAAAAAGTTGTGATAATTAGTATATTTCTTTCACCTGGAAGTGTTTATTTACTGTTATGCACATATTTTTTTTCTGGGTTGCATTACTATTTTTAGTATGATGGAAAATATTATTTTCTTTCCAAACATACTTGTTTTGTTTCAGCAACAGATGCTTTTTCACAAACCTCTTCCTCTCCTCTCATTTTTCTCTGATTACATGTTACAATTTGAAAGTAAAGTAAAACCTCAATATTTATGTGAGCAGACTTGAAAGATGACCCCAATTCATCTGAACATTAATGTTGATTCTTGATAAAGTTTTCTAATATTATGTAGTATTAATAAATTTTTATTAGTGATGAATTTGGTGGAAAATTTTGTTTTATTGTATGTGTAACTGATTATGATGTTTGGATTTACAAGATCTAATAGCTTAAAAGGAATTTTTTAATTTTTGTAAGAAGCATAATACTCAGTGATTAAGAATTCCACAGACTTCTCGATATCCCTTATTGTTAATTTTTACTATAAGAGTATTAAACTAGAGAACTGTGATGAGAAAGGCAACTTTGTAAGTCACCAATAAAGAACAACAGAGTAAAGAGTGTTTTTCATTTTACAAAATTAAATTAAAAATTACAGCATGCATGGATCTTAAAAGAATTCATTGCTTTTATGCAATATATAAAACATGCAGCAAGTCATTTAAAACCTTAAGATACCTAAAAGCAAGTATTTATTTTTCTTTTCATATCTTCGTGTGTTTTGATTCATACGTGTTCAGTTTGATGATCCTTCAATAGTAATTTGCATTCAGAAATGAAGGCAAATGGGCCAGAGGAAAAACAGAATACTACTAAAGCAAGGATTATAGAGCAGGTACTTGTTAACGTTACCTGATAATAGGTTTAGATTTTAGCCGACTAACTTCTCAGCTTTATTCTTTGCTGTGTTACAACATGGAGACACAAATGGCAGAGATGTTGGTTTTATGTACTAAAGGCTCACCTGCAAGGAAAGTGAAAGATGATAATAAAAAGAATGATATGACAAACAGAATCTTTTTACTTCTTATTAAAGCATAATGAGCAATCAAAGATGACATCCAAGTCTGGATGATGGGCTAAATTATTATTGAAGCAAATAAAGTAGTGAGTAAATAAAAAAATCAATTTTTTGTGAGTCTTCCAACCATCTCATGTAAACCTTGACTTCATTCATTTTGCATACAGAAGTGAGGCATTTGTTTTTAGAGGAAGAGTCAAGGTCCATGCCTTATCTCTCGTACTCATTACTGTGTGCCTAGTGCTAAGCTCAGAGTAGAACATAGTAAATAATCTATATGCTTAGATATATGAATAAATACATGAAAAAATGTTATATATCATGATCTGTCTCTTACTGCTGTAATATGGATGACATTCTCAAGGTTAATATTCTGCTCTGGATATTTCTTTATATTGCCAGTCAAAAAATATAACCAAGAAAGTAAAATACTACAACGATTGCATCTACAGCAACAATTACCGGTACATGATTTTGGCACAAATTGGTCTTCCAATGTATTTAAATACCTAGTGTACCCTACAACCCTATTTTATTCAAGCAAAGAAAGTATATAATGTTTTATTTTTTAAAAAAAGCTTAAACTGATGTGATTTTATTTTAAAATAATTTGCACACTTGATTATTATTGGATATAGTTTTCTGCACACCTCACAATTAGTCTCAGAATTTTTCTGCTGATCCATGCATTTGCATAATATGTACAACAGTGAAGCCCAGTTTTCCCTTAAATGTAATCTTTAGACCCTAGAATTGGATTTGAATTAGTAGGATTCATGATTTTGTTTTAGTGCCTGGCACAATTTAGTTTAAAATGTCTTTACCTAAGGAGTTGATGGTTTTCAAATTGTAATCCAAATGTTTTGACCTTTTTATCACTGCAAAAATGTATGAAATGTAAGGAAAATTTAGTCCTCAATTTTCTGATTCATTTACCCATCAACTATCTTATTAAATACACTTCATATTCAGGAAACTTCTTAGCAAATTATTTCCAGCTTATTTCCGAGTCCTAGGAAGTTGACACTTACTAACCTAACCTAAATCCCCATAGATTCTCTTTAGGGTAGAATTCAGGGCTAGGATTATGGAGAGGTAATTCTCCAAATCCTCCCAAAAGAATTTGTTGTAAGCAACTCAATCCAAATTTCCTTCAGCTATTTGCTCTCGATATATCACTCTCCCTATTAAGGAACCACTTCCATTGACATTATGTCCACATGTGAGAATACCAAGCCAATCTCAATACCCTGTATGGGGGAGGAGGGAGGTGGGGAGGGAGCAGGGCAAAGCTCACCAAATGCTGTGTGCATGTACATCACTATCATTTTGAACTACTTTATGATGTGCAATTATAATGCCCCAATAAAAGTATAAAAATATAAAAAACAAATAATTTTATTCTCTTATTTCTTGAGATATGTTTCTTAATATTTGCTTCCTTATTATTTTAATATACCTTTGTAGTCATATATCATAATGAAGTTCGAAAGTGATAGGGACATACATGCACACAGCACTTGGTGAGCTTCCCTCTGGATCCCACCCCACTCCCTCCCCTTCCGCATACAAGATATTGAGATTGTCATTGATAATTTTGTATATGTACATGATGTTAATGGAAGTGTTTCTTTTATCAAGTCTCCTTCCCTCACCCACCTCCCTCCTCCAGACCCCCTCCATCATTCTACTGGGGATTTCCTCGTTTATCAGAAGTCCCTCTTGTATGTTTCTTAATATTTACTTGAATCTTATTCACAATATATGGTTTCTTAAGCTTTTAGTATACTCTGTGTTTCTCAATAGTCTCCTCATTCTTAGTGAAGTATTTTTCTTTTATTTATATAATAATATAGCTTTAATCTTTTATCTTTTTTTTCTTGAAAAGAAAATAACCTAGGACTATTTTTATCCAATATAAATAAAATAATAATTTCAGTGAAACCAAGAATGGTAACTGTACAGGCAATGGAATCTGACTTAACTTGTGCCAGGGAGGGGAAAACTAAAGTTCATTTGACATCATGTTAAATCCAATTTGAAAATCATATTATGAAAATAGATGAACGAAAACAAAAGGCATATTCTGGGTCACTGGCTAAGGTGACCTGGAAAGTGTTTGGGGTGTCTGTATATAGAGAATTGAAAGCATAATTTTATGAACTGGAAATCTATAGAATTTTTATGTAATTTTTTTTAGGAAAGATGAGAGGAATGAAATAAGACAACCACAATTTAGCAGGGTATTATGGTGGAGCAAGGTCATAGATTGCCCCAAATTGAGCATAAACAGACCATAGAAGCTCTGAGCATATACTGGCTAGTTAGTAGGGCTATAAACAGCTAGCAAAAATAATAGAAATCTTTGGAAGATATGATGATTTTTTAAAGTAAGAGTGAAATGTTAAGTAAAATGGAAATTCAGATATATTTTGTGATTGCTTTTAAATTCAGATGTATTTGTGATTACTTTTAATCATATGCTAAAAATATGCCCCAGGGTCTGGAGTATGAGGAATTTCCATAGAGACACAAACCTGAGATTCATTTTCTGGTGAAATGGGGTGGTGAGTACTATGTCTCTCCTTATATCCACTTCTCAATTCAGCCTCTTCCCTCACTGTATTGATGTATATTTCAATAAATAAATGCACAGATCTTACATGTAGTTATATGAGTTCTCACAAATGTATGCTGAGAGTTAAAGTTCTCATAAAAAACAAAACATTTATATCATTCTAAAATGTTCTAACTCTCTGATAATCCCCTTCTCTGCTTACCTTACTCAAATTTACTGTTCTAACTTCTGTTAGAGTACTTTTTCTTTTTCTGAACTCCATATGAATGGAATTACACAGTATTAGTTATTCTGTCTTGCTTCTTTTGCTTAAAATAATGTTATAAGATTAACACAACACATGCATGCCAGTTTATTGCAAGTAGTATTCCAGTATGTGGCAACACCAAATTAGATTATCCATTCTTCTCTTAGTGAATATTGAAATTACTTACACTTTGTTGTAAATGTTATGAAGATGAACATTTATGTACATGTCTTCTTCTTTTAGTATCCTTATCTTTTAAGATTTGAAAAAAAAATCCCTCCATTGTTTCAGGTTGAATAACAGCCACACAAAGAATCCATTTCTAATCCCAGGAATTCATAAAAGTTACTTTAGTTGCAAAGAGATTCTTCGCAGATCTAATCTAATTAAGTATTTTGAAATGAAAATTTTCCTGCATTACTATCCAGATGGACTATGAATACAATCACTTATATTTTACAATGGAAAGACAAAGGAAGTTTGGGGAAACACATAAAGGAGAAGGGGTCAGAGTGTCCCCCAAGGCAGAGACTAGAGTGATGTGGCTAAGGCCGAGGAATACCAGAAGCTGTCAGCAGCTGAGAGGCAAGGAAGATATTCCTCCCCAGAACTCTTGGAAGAAGTACATCCCTGCCAGACAGTATTTCTAGCTTCCACAACTGTGGCCATGGGAATGAACACATTTTTCTTGTTTCAGGATGCAGGATGGTGGCAATTTGTTATAGTAGATTCAGGAAATTAATAAATCCTTCCTGGTCTTTTTGCCTTCCTGTCCTTTGATTTAAAATTGGGGATATTTTTGGAAACACTCTTGTTTGAGAGGGGAGACATGCCTTTCAGGTCTATTCTCAATTTTAATTTTTGAATTGAAATTTTAGGTAGCCAAAATTAGTTATACTGGCATTATAATTATTAAAGACTGGGTCACCACATTGTTTTACAAAGAGGGAACATATTTTGTATGGTGCATTTTTCTTAGTACTACAGGTAGAATTTGAAATTCCAAGCACCAGGGAAAAATATTAGAATTAAAATAAAATTCTATGACATACTGAGGGGAAAAAAACTGACACTTATTCTCAGTAATCTGACATTCATGCTTGCCTACAACCCATACCATTTCACTTAGTGAACCACCATCTTTAAATTTTCATAACACTATTTCTAAATTAACCACATACCTTCAAATATTGTGTTTAAGTAGCTGAAGAAGGTGGGGGTATAGATCAAGTAGATTCAGTGTCTAATGTCAAGTTTTCATTTAGCAGTAAAATAGATTTGAGTCATCAGTTATTAGAGTTAGAAATATGAGTTGAATCATTTTTACAAGTACAAAAAAAAAAAAAAACCTGTGCCAAATATTAACTATAACAAAATAGTTTTAAGTCTATGCTAACATTTCCATTCTGATTCAAATTCAGAAAAAGTATGAATTTTCTCTCACTTGAAAAATCCCCACATATACATCAAAGCAAAACAGCTGTCTCTTCATGTCTGCATGTTTTCATAGCAGAGCTCCTTGAAGTTATAGTTGTCACATGCATTGCTTTCTTCTCTTCTGCCATTCACAGGAAGAGGTTAATATTAGGCTTCCCAATTTATCTCATTCCTACAATGGCATTTTCAGGCATATATTAACAATGCAAATTTTGCCAAATTAATTAAGTTGTATTTATTTATTTATGTATTCATTCATTCACCTATTCATTCATTTATTTATTCTTGTGGTGCTGAGGGTTGCATGGGGAGGGGGGCTGTTCTACCTCTGAGCTATATCCCCAGCCCTACTTTTAGTCTTATTTATTTTTTTACTTTTATTTGTGTATTATAGTCTCACATTATAATATATTTGATAGTTATAATGACATACATGCACACAGCACTTGGTGAACTTCCCCCTAGCTCCCTTTCCATATAGAATATCGAGATTGCCATTGGTAATTTCACATATATATGTAATGTCAATGGAAGTTATTATTTCATTGATTCTCTCTCTCCTCTACCTGTTCCCTTAGACCAATTTCTTGGCTCCACTACAGTTTCTCTTCCATTATCCAAAGTCTTCCAGTATTCTGATTACTCCATAGCTTCTGCATATGAGAGAAAAATATCACCCTTCACTTTCTGTGATTGTATAATGTCAACTAACGTAATATTCTCCAGGTCAATCCATTTTCCTGCAAATGAAATAATTTTGTTTTCTACTGCTGAATAGAATTCCATTATGTGGATATCCCATAATTTTGGAATCCATTCATCTGTTGATGACACTTAGGTTGTAATAATCTGTCTATTCTTAATTGTGCTGCTATAAACATGGATATGCATGTATTGCCATAATATTCTGATTTTATTCCTTTTGGAAAGATACTCAGTAGTGGTATAGCTAGATCATATCTTGAACCCATTCCCAATTTTCTGAGGAATCTCCACACTGATCTCCCTAGTGGCTGCACTAATTTGCAATCTCACTAAGAGTGTAGAAGAGTTCTCATTTCCCCACATACTTACCAACATTTATTGTTGTTTGACTTTTTCATAATTGCCATTCTGATTGGTTAAATGGAGGGAGTCTCAGTGTAGTTTTAATTTTCATCTCCCTGATTGCTAATGATGTTTTCATATATTTAGTGAACACTTGTATTTCTTCTTTTGTGAAGTGTCTATTTAGTTAAATTGCCAATTTCTTGATTTTTTTTAGTGTTAAGTCTTTTAAACACTTTGTATATTGTAGATACTAGCAGAGGAATATCTGACAAAGATCTACCATTCTTTAGATTCTCTCTTTAGACTCTTGATGGTTTCCTTTGATGAGCACAAACTTTATTTTACTGCCTTCCCATTTGCTATTTCTTATTTTAATTTCCTGATTTTGGGGGGTCTTATTGAGGAAGCTTCTACCTGTACTATATGTTGACGTGTTGGACCTATGCCAACCTAACAAACAAAGGGGGAATCAACCCAAATTATTAATATCAGAAATGAAAAAGGCGGCATCATCACAGACAGTGGAGAAATCCAGAAGATTATCAGAAACTGTTTTGAAAATTTGTACTCCAACAAACTCAAAAACATATAAGAAATCAACAGATTTCTAGACACATACAATCTGCCTAAATTAAATAAAGAGGATATAGAAATCCTAAACCAACCAATAGCAAGCAAAGAGATGAAAACAGCAATAAAATGCCTTCCATCAAACAAACAAACAAAACACAAAAACAAACAAAAAGGTCCAGATGGATTCCCCATTGAATTCTACAAAACCTTTACAGAAGAACCAAATCCAATACTTCACAAATTATTCCATGAAATCAAAAGAGATGGAATACTTCCAAACTTCTTCTATGAGGCCAGTATCACCATAATGTAAAAATTGAATAAAGATCCCTCAAGATAAAGAAATTACAGACCAATATCCTTGATGAACATAGATGTAAAAATTCTAAACACAGTACAAATGATACACTTAAAAAATTGGAAATATAGTCTCCCTAAGTGGCTGAGAGCCTCATTAAGTTGCTGAGATTGGCTTTGAACCTGAAATTCTCCTATTTCAGCCTCCCAAGTACTGGGACTACAGGTGTGCACTACCATGCCTGGCAAGTTTTGTTTGTTTGTTTGTTTGTTTGTTTGTTTGTTTGAACTTGGGATTTAACTCAAAGAAATTCTACCTCTGAGCTGCACCCTCCACTCCTGTTTTGTTTTGTTTTGAAACAGTCTCCCTAGGTTATTGAGAGTCTTCCTAAATTTCTGAGGCTGTCCTCTAATCTATTTTCACCATCTCAGCCTCCCCAATTCTGGGATTACAGGCATGTTCCACCATACCCAGCTCAGTTGTCTTTATAAGCCAGGCATGGTGGCACACACTTGTAATCCCAGTACTTTGGAGGCTGATACAAGAAGACCACAGGTTTGAGGCCAGCCTCAGCAAGTTTTCCAGAAATTGTTTGAAAATAAAAATAAAAAGAGCTAGGGGTGTAGCTTGAAGATGGAATGCTCCTGGGTTCAATCCCCAGCACCAAAATAAATAACTAAACAAACAAACAAAAGTATTATTTTGCTATTTTTCTGTTCCTTTTGACATTGTTATCTTTCTTCAGCTTGTAAGATTCTTCCTTTGACTTCCACAAAGCCTGTAAGGTTAGAATGATATACTACTTTATTACTTGCCTATAAAATGAACTGAGTAAAGGTTTGCATAAAATGTTTGATAAATTATTTTGCTAATTGTATTAGCTCATAGTTTCTATATATATTCTGATATGCCTCTAAATGTAACAGTATAATATTCATGAACAATAATACATAGGTCATTTAATAATTTCAAGATGCTTCATGTTACTTATTTTATTTTTACAATATGCTCTATAAGCCAATACTATCTCAATTATATACAATTATTTTCTACATTTTTGCCTTAATAATGAGATTTTGGAGACAATTTTTATTATATTATGAATGAATTCCTTTTTTTGACAGATTGCCATTAATTATTATGATGAAAAGGTAAATAGGCAATACTTTAACCTCAATATTTTGTAAAGCTATACTTTTATTATTTATCTAAAGCTTTATTTTTTTAAGAATATGGAGTTTTATTCCAACTGTAACTTCATGCTATTTTTTATTACCTTTCATTTTCCTATACTAGTTTGAGGTAGGATTAATATACTTTTGAATCTAATTATGTCCTTAGCAGCTTACCTATTCCAAATGGTATTGCCTTGGTTTCTTTGCTTTCTCTTTATATTTCCAAACTAATTAGAATTACTTTTGAAACACTGAAAATGTCTAAATCTTTATTAGCCACAGATGAAAGAAATTTTTAATCTATATCTTCATACTATTTCTTTTATTATTCTATAAAGTTTTAAAATCTTTAATAAATATTTAAAGTAGTAAACAATTTATTTTTAAAGTAAATGACTTTATACAAAGATTTTCTTTTTAAATGTTAGGGATTCACCCAGACTGCATTCACCAAATTTACCCATACTGCATTTAATCCCAATGCAGTATGGGTAAATTTCCAAAATAAATGGCCTATAAATACAGAGTCAGATTTGATGATCTAGTGCATCTGTTTTCTGAAAAAAATATAGTTTAGATTAGCCAGATCGTTATATATTTTAGGGTTTCTAACTTTAACTGGTTCAAATACTTAGCAAATTTCATTTGGAAATTGTGAAATATATTGTGGATTAAAGACAGGAATTAAATATATGAATGTGCATATACTTTAACCATAATTAAGTGATCCTCAAATTCTTTGCAACCAGATTATCAGAACATAAGTTGTATATTAAACTACCACTAGGTATCCTTCTATTTTGGCATTTTTGCTTTTCTATTCTTCAGACTAAACATAATACAAAATTTATACATACTTCTGTTGACTACTTTCCTAAGAAACAGAAAGACATGAAATCCAAGAAATGGGCTGTTCAACACAAGATAGAGATGAATGAAGTCCCCAGAAACTTAGAGAAAGAAAATGAAAATAAACACTTACACAATCCATCAGGAAATGAAGTCGTCCAATTTAGAACAAAAGAATGGAAGATTCAAGGAAGGAAAACTCTAAGAAAGTAAAAAGTGCATAGGTTACTTGCATTGCATATTATGTAGCAGGGGAGTTTAAACTTCTGAAAAGACTTGAGGATAAATAAGACTAACCAAATGAAAAATAATGTACTTATCAACTAAAAATCTATAAATGAAAGGAAATAATTATTTTGTACTATACTTATTACCTGTAAATGACATCTAAAATGATGAAATAATATAAACCTAATATTAGTTTTAAAAAGCAGTAATATAACAAATTTGGAGGTACATAAAATTGGGGGATTTTTATGCATATGTGTTCTGCATATTTGTGAATTTTTGCACAGAATGTGAAACATTCTGTAACTATTCATCTTAACCAGTAGGAATAACAAAATAAGAAAAAGGAATAAAAGCATAGTTAAAAGCTGTATAAATATCAGAAGAAACAACTAAAGTGTTTAAAATATTTGCCTCTGTAAGGCTAGAAGAATAATTACTGAATTTAAAAATCTATTGTCCATGGATTTGGGGAAATAATGTCTAAAATGATATAAAATAAATATATGTGCATATTCTAGTAATTTATTGAGAAATTTACTAATGAATGAATGTAAAATGTTTGTCATCATGACTGTATGACTGGGAAATGATTTATTTTCCTAGACCAATTTTGTCTAACAAAGTAATTTGGGGATATTATTCTCTGACTTCTTTAAGATGATATAAGTTAGGCAATCATTGTATAATATACATAGAGCATTTTCATCATTTTCTGAAGCCATTTGAATTATAATAACTTTTCTGACACAATTATAGATATAGTAATGTTTGCAGCAATGGTAATGTTTCCCATTCATTTTTATCTTTCATTATCTGTCCTTAGCTTCCTCTATGCCAAGATCCAAGTATTTGTTCTCACTTTGCAATAGGGTAAAGAGAGATATAAGCCCTACTTCTAATTCTTTTTTATATTAAATTATGCTCTAGTGCTTTCTGTGTTATTAAGAAGCTCATAAAAAGGGATTAAAATCTATCATTTTTTGAGTAATACTTATAGTTTATTTAAATTATCCTTTTCCAAGTTTTATCTCTTTTGAGCAACTGGTTATAGATTTTGTACCCAGAAAACTTGTTGCCTTTAGAATTAGATTGCTTTACCCTTTAGAAAACAATGGGGCTTCCAGCAATGACTCAAAATGATCTTTATTAAATTCTAAAATATTTCTGCTTAGTCATGTTTCTGAAGTTATTAGTCATTTTTTTAATTGTCCCTACCCTAGAACCAAGACGTAACAAGTTCTAAGTAGCAACTCCACAAAAATGATATTGATTTTTTAATATATTAAAGGACAAAATAAGCCAAAAGTAAGCAATATATGGTTATTTTAACTTTCTTCTTTTTATAGATTATATAAAATACTTTAAGAGTATTTTAAGCCTCAGAATTTATTATAATTTTGAGGTAGAATATATCCCACAGTTATATGAATAGGTCTCTTCTCATTATTGATATCTATAGCTTAGAATAATAAAAAGCAAAGATATCTGCTTATATGCATCCAAAATCTCTGTGTGACTTCCATGTATTGAATTATGTATTCTATATAAATGAGTTTTTTAATGGATTTGTTCCAATATAATTCCCAACTGTTTACGATTTTTATGTAAGTGAGGAATCAACTATCCTAGCTTAATTGAAAGCTACATTGGGTATAACAGAAAATTAATGCATATTAGTAACATAGATGACCAAACCTCTCATCCATATTTGAAGTAATATACTGGAAAAAGTGCTTGCTCATGAATGTAGTAATCAAATGAGACAAAAGCTTAATGTGCTATAACAAAAATTCATGCAAATAAAAACATGTCCAATGCAGCTTAAATAAATTTGTCAATACATAATAGGTTAAAAAAGAAAAGTTCAATTTTTAGTAGAAGATTTTTTCTGAGAACAATATTAAGACAAGTAAATTGTGCTTAGTTGAGAAAGTATCTTTTGGTTCCATTTCAAAAATAAAACATCATGATATTAGTAAATTAGGAATGTATATACATATTGTAACACAGTATGGCATTTTAAATAATCTTATTTATTTTAAATGTATTACGTCATATTAATTCCAGGGTAGGCAAGTAAGTTTAATTTTCAAAAATGATATTTATTTATTCATTTTTTTTGTGGTACTAGGGATGGAACCTAGGGGCATTACACCTCCAAGCTACATCCCAGTCCTATTTTTTATTTTTAATTTTGAAACAGGGTCTCACTAAGTTGAGGAGGGCTTTACTAAATAGTTAAGGCTGGCCACAAACCTGTGATCCTCCTGTCTCTGCCTCACAAGTATTGGGATTACAAGTGTGCACCACCACATCCAGCATACTCACATGCATTTTCAAATGATGGAAAACTATGAAATTGTAATATATGAGCTGTTCAATTCATTGTTAAGTCTGTATCCTTGAAGCTCCTAATACTTGTTGATTAAACAAAACAAACACAAAATCTTAAGCTCCCAGTTAATTGCAAAACCACTGGGGAATGTTTTATGTCAAAATGGTAAGCAAATTAAAGCTATGATGCAGCTCTCTTGCAATGATAGAGAACTTTTCTGAAAAATGGTAACCAAAATCAAATAACTGAGTAAATAACTTAATATATTTATAGGCCTGTTAAGGAACAGTAAATAGGCATAAACACCTTCAAGATTCTAGAAAAATATCTATTTTAGATGATAATGCAGAGAATGAAGATTCTTTCAGGCTAGCTCAGTGCGAGCATATCAATTTTGTTTGTGGTGTGTGGGGACTGGAGCATGAAGCATGAAGCATGAAGCTGGATCTCTCAAGCCTTCTTGACTGTGCCACAGTGGCATGGATATAAATAGAAGTATAGCTACATATAAATATTCATTAAGCTAACGATTCAAAATAATGCAGGATCATCACTTAGAGGGTGCTCAAAGGGAAAAAAGTGTCTGCTGAGCCAATAGGTTGGGTGAGGCCTGGAAAATTCATTCAAAATTAGAGATCTGATCCTTATATTTCTAACCCAAGAACTAGAAATATGTCTAATATTTACCTATTGGAATACAAGTCTTGTTTATAAAAGTGTGGACATGATAGACACAGGATTGAATTGGGACACAGGATTGAACTTTTGGACATCCTGTCATGCAAAGTTTGTGGGTTGGTGGAACCCCTCTTACCTAGCTTTTAAATTGAAGATTTCTGAGGGGCAGCCGATACTGTTAGAGCAAGATGAAAAATTACTTGGTGGATGCTGTGTCAGTGTGGATGGCTCTCAAGATGAAAGAGCAGTTAGAACTGCGCTTCAACTTCTTAGAATCTTTCCTTTTGAGATAATATAGAAATTCTGCCTGGCTGCATACTTCGAAGGAGAAGCCTTTCTCAGCTGGAGGAGGTCCCTTTGTGAGAATAGAAGATATCACTATCCCAGGAGAGAAGTAAAAAAAAAAAAAAAAAAAAAAAAAAACACTCTGAACTTCTCTTCTCTGACTTTTTGCTACTCTAGGTCAAGTGAAAAAAATAGATCATCAGTTTTAAGGAGTGTGTACAGGAAATCAGTATTTACTTGATATGTTTCTGTATTGAAAACTCAAGTGTTGGGTGACATCTAAAGCCTGATGCTTTAGAATATGTTAGCTATTAGAATATGTTAGCTATTCTAATTTGTTTGTTATCTCTTATAACACTAACAAATGAAACGAAGTGTTTCTCTAATGGTTTGTAATGGACCATATGAGGCATTTAAAACCAAAGATCTGCTACACTTCAATGCGCCCTTAAGCAAGATGGGATTGTGAATTATAATTAGTTTTGCATATACTAATTAATATATATCTCTAAAACATGCAGAATGAATAAAGAGTATACACAGAGTATTTCTACTGATTTTAACTATAAGCAAAAAGCTTATCCTACCCTCCTAAGTATTAGTAGCACATTTTATTTACCCTTTAAATTCAAAAAGTAAATGTAGCTTGATTACAGGTTTTATAAGCTTGAATATATGTTTTCTGGTTGTTTGAAGAAAGACCTTTAGTTTTTGTTTGTTGTTTATTTTGTTTGTTTGTTTGTTGTGGTTTTACATTGGAGTCTGTGATAATGTTTCTTTAGTTCTTCACGTGACTCTTGCTGGTGCCTGTTAGTTAGATAACCTTTGCTTTCAAGTCACAGAAATGCCTGAGAAGTTCCCAGTGAACTAACAAAAATAAGAATGAGGATACAGGTAAAGTTTTTTCTCTTTCTCTCCATTTTGTTTTTCTCATTTTCTTCAACAATGGATGAAAATTCCATGCAGAAGTATAAGCTGAGAACTGGCTTCCATGACTTCTAATGCTTCCATCATCATAACCTCAACAACTCTAGTCAAAAAGTCCCAGGAAAGACCTTGAATGGCCTACCTGCATCCCATGGCTACCCCAATCCAATCTCTGTAGTAGAGGATTGAGAAGATCTTATTGGTCATCTAGGGGAATGGGATGGCATCTTTAACAACACTCCCATCAGGGCCAAAGCAGTAAGGATGTAGTGGATCCTTAAAGGAAAGAATATTGGACAAACTACTTATGTCCACCATGGCCAGAACATGAATTAAAAGTCAGACCAGGAATTGCACAGCAAGATTGTGTGCTCAATCTTAAAATATACTTATTGATTTGCTGTATTAGGAAAGTGATGCCAGTTATTTTAACCAAGGGAATTTAATATGGAGAATAATTTAAGCAGGTATTAGAGAGCTAAAAAGATTATGACAGTACTCACTAATCTCAGATGGGGAGGACTTCAAGAAAGAGTTTGGGATTATTATAAGTAGAAAACTAATGAATATATGAAAAATGCTCAATATCATTAATCAGTAGGGAAATACAAAGTAAAACCATAGTGAGATTTTGCCTCACACATGTTAGGTTATAAATAAAAGAAAATATCGTATAAAGGAAATCTTGCACATGTTTGTGGGAATAAAGATTAATGAATTCACTATAGGAAACAGTATGGAGATTCCTCAAAAATTTAAAAAAATAGAATTGCCATATGCTATAGCAATCCATCTGTGGATTACTGGTACACAGGATATGAAATCAGTATGTTAAAGAAACATGTACACCTCTATATTCATTGTAGCATTATTCACAATAGCCAAGATATGGAAACAATCTAAGCATCTGTCAGTTAATTAATGGATTAAGAAAATATGGCATATATACATAATGGAATACTATTCAGCCTTAGGAATCCTGTCATTTATAACCTGAATATACCTGGAGGACTTTATGTGAAGTGAGACAAGCCGGACAAAGAAAGAAAAATACCACTTGATCTCATTTCTATAAGGCACAAAAACGTCAAACTTGTAGAAACAGAGAGTAGAATGGTATTTACCAAAGACTGGGTCTGGGTAGGTGGAGGAATGAATGGAGAGATGAAGTCATAGAGCATAAATTTCAGTTAGACATGAAGAACTAGCTTAAGAGATCAATTACACACCACAATGATCACAATAAAGTACGAGAGGTATTGGGTATATTAAATACCTTGATTTAGCCATTCCACTACATGCATGCATGCATGTATACATACGTATACACATACATACATATATACATACATACATTATGCTGAACACAAATATATGCAATTTTAACCTGTTAATTAAGAAGTAAAAACATTACAAAATTAAATTACTCTTTAAAAAGGCAAAAGCTAGTAGATTGAAGCAGAGTGAGCAGTAGATTGGAACCCATCTTCAAGGACAGAGTATTGGTCCACTAGAACTGGTGTCTATGAGGGCCATTATGAAGCTCATTTCTAAGACCTAGAAAAAAAAAGAAAAAAACAACTAGATACAGGTATTAGGAGCCACTCCTAAAATGAAGGAGATTTGCTGGAGTGGCACTGAAAAGAAAATAATGCAAAACAGAAGTCTTTTCTTCCTCCTCTAATTTTCCAGTCATCTACTAAAGCCTCCTACTGGAAGAGCCTCCCAAGACTCTAGCCAGCAAAGCAGAAATCCAATCACATCCTCAGGACCCTAGCAAAGAAGAGGATAGAGGTATGTGAGTTTGAGACTGAGAAGCAATTACTTGATAACCAGTACATAGATAATGGCAACACCAGTTCTGCATCAGTTGGAGAATAGATTAAATTTTAGTAGCTGTTTTATAGGTAGATACAAAAATAATGTGGAAAACATAACTCAGTGCAAATGACCACTGGCTATGTCCAGAAATGGGTCTCATCTTACTACTCACTAATTTCTTTAAACTTCTTAGTCTGACACCAAGTTCTTCCTATTCAGGTTGGAGGTTTCTGGATTTGTGTCTTAAACTTTGGAGCATATTTACTACCTTTTCAAGGAGGGGCATCTTCGAAGCTTTTTTTTTTGTAATGTGCTTTTATTGGTACATTATAGTCTCACATCATAATGAAAATATGTTGTCAATGACTTACATGCACTTTGTATTAATTTTTGGAAATATGAGCAGATGGTTCTGAGAGAATAGTTCTAATGTTTAAAATTTTCTTCAATGTTATATTGTTTTTTTATCTGCACCAGTGATAATGGCCTAACAATATTACATGCCTACCCCAAATCAATCTCTGTAGCAGAGGATTGGAAAGATCTGATTGGTCAACCTGAATCACAAGTGTACCTCTTTCATGAAGATGGGATGCACTCTTAAAAAAGAGCTCTACTAGTGTCATCTCTGCTTGACTCTGGCCTAGGAAAGAACACGTAAATTCTACAGACTATTGGAGAGAAGATCTAGTCTATGGCTATTATTCCTGGTATTTCTCTTCCTATTCTTTCCAAATATGGAGAATTTAATGTAAAAAATGGGAAGTTAAAGTTCTCTATGGATATTTCTTAAGTGTAACTATTTGAATCAGTACAATTTTAAATTTATTTCTATCTTCTAAGTTCATACTAAACATTTTGTAAAAAAAAAGTCCAGTTTCTAATTTTAAAAAATTAAAGTATTAATTCAATCATCCCTCCCTCTTCTTTCTCTTTCTTCCTTTCTTTCTTTTTTTTTCTTTTCTTTTTTCTTTCCTTTCCTTTCTTTTTTTTCACATTCACCAAATAGCATTCTAAATGTTGTTTCACAATTATGAACTCAAGTATTTTGACTATTTTATAATTAGCCTTAAAATTAATGATCAGTA
Organism: Graphiurus murinus; assembly: GCA_004027655.1. Taxonomy (NCBI): domain Eukaryota; kingdom Metazoa; phylum Chordata; class Mammalia; order Rodentia; family Gliridae; genus Graphiurus; species Graphiurus murinus. The sequence goes on from PVLC010004337.1 coordinate 66,504, forward strand.
CAAGAAAATAGTCTTTGTTATGATAAAGACATTCTGAATTCCATCAGAAGCACTGTAAGCAACCCCGATAAGCTTGCATAAATGATTTATTTTTGGAAATTTACTAAATAGCAGTGGAAAAGTTTAATGTGGAATCTAACCACAGCTAATTATATGTATTAGCTATGTTGAGTAGTTTGCTAGCCCCGATAACCTTTAAACTTTGGCTGTAATGGTAATTTACTTAATGGAGAGGCTTAATAGAAATATTGTAACAAATGTACCTCCTTAGATTTACAGAGATTGAATCGGGAAGTAAGAAGACATGAATGTGCTGTGCACACACACTGACAGAAAACCATGTCATTTTAATGATTCATAATTTCTAATTAGCCATGATTATTCTGAGTGGTTGTGGATATACATTTTAATTGTATCACATACTGTAATTTCCAATTTCCGCAGAGACGCTGATGAAGTGAAAGTCATATTGCAAAGTCATCATTTAAATATTTGAGAAATGGAAGACTTTAAAAGGGATAAATATCCACAGCTTAATTATAATTTCTATTGATCTCAGAAGTCAATTTTGTCCCAGAAATATGAATGACTGTCTGCCTTCTTTCCACTAACTCAGCATCATGCTGTAGTTTTAGAATGTAATGCCTTGTTCTTAGTGGATGTAGATTATGCTATATGGGCATGGTGGCTCAATAATCCCAGCATTTGGGAGGCTGAGACTAGAGGAACCAGGTTCGCAGCCAGTCTCAATTACCTAGTGAGGCCCTCCACAACTTTGTGAGACCCTGTTTCAAAATAAAGAATAAGAAATAGGGCTGGGGGTATAGCTTGGAAGTAGAATGCCCCTGGGTTCAATCCCCAGTACCGAAAAAAAAAAAAAAAAAAAAGAAATGAGTGCATAGAGTGAAAGGCCTCACGTTGACACTCATACACAACTATTTAATAGAGCTACATGGAGGAAACTTATTCAAATTCACCTTGTCTTCAAGATTTACATTTTAAAACAAAAGGATTCATAGCACTACAAAAAGAAAGAAGAAAGGAGGGAGAGAGAGAGGGAGGAAGGAAGGAAGGAAGGAAGGGTTTCTGAATAAAATATGTCTCCCAATAGCTCCTGATGTGAAAAAAGGGAACAAAGAAGATTATCAAATACATTATCTCCAAGATGAAAAAACAGCATAGAGATATTTCGTAGCCTCTTCTATGATAAGAACATTTTATGTGCTTTTCAAATTTGTAATTTATAGAACACATGAGCTGACATAAACTTACATAAGTCTTCTTGGAAAGAGTGTTCATCTCTATTCATTCAAGGCCCAGGAACTTAATGCAATAATTAAGAAGAGTCAATTCCACCTAGTATTGATTTATAATGTCAAAGAGGCCATTTCTTAACTTGGGATTTCTTGAAAATATTCAGGATATTGATTATGAAAAAATATACCTGCATTTCAATTAAGAAATTGCTACAGTTTATAATAAAGTTAAGCAAACCAAAAATTACTTATCTAAAGTACAGATGTTATCCAGCGGGGTTTAGGGTAATCTTTCAGTTCTTCATACTAAGGAAATATGAACAAGAGAAACAATCTCTACCTTTGATTTATTTTAGATTCAGGTTTCTAATCTTGCATTCTGTTTGACTTGATTTGTGTTTCATGTTTGTCTTGTGAAGTGGCAATACCTTAATTAAGTAGCTTCCACATGTGAATTTCTGTTACTAGTTGAAAAAAATATTGCTTGAAGTTTATTTAAATTATTTTCATAGTACTAGGTAAAATTATTATTATTTCTGAAAAACGCATTAATATATTTACTTAGTCAACAATTCTTTGCTTCAAATTACCAAACATTCTCATGACTATTACATTTAAAGATATCAGTGAGAATGTTTTTAGTATAGTGTTTGAAATGTACTTAGGACTTTGTAGTTTTTATTATTACAAATAAAAGTATGCATTCATAATAAAAGCCATAGACATAATAAGGTTCTGATATTACAACAATGTCTGAGATCATTGCTACCACCTTGAAACTTATGGTTTAGCAGAAAAGTCAAATGAATAAATGTAAAACTAATAAAGGTCAGTAAATGTTATGAAAAGCAATGATTTTTTTAAAAATACATAATAGGAGTAAATTATATAACATAGTGGCTGCTTCTTTACACATAGTACTGAAGCTCTTATATGTAAATAATTTACTTGCTCAATATTTTTTTCAATTAATGAATGATTTTACCTGAGTTCTCTCTGTCCCACTTCCAAATTATTTTCAGTGTTCTCTGTGTTTAATGTTTGGACATCTATCTTTCAATCTTTTCAGAGCGGAAAGGGCCTTTCTGTGTTGGAGTTGAAATCTGGTACTACATTGTATAAAACAATATACTCTCTCAGAGTTGTTTTTAAAACATTGTAATTATCCTCCCTAGGCACACAATTTAGTGATTTAAGTTTTTTTTATCACTTCAAACAATGTTAAATACTTTGCCTACATCATGAGGTAGAGATGTGAGTAAACACAATAAAGTTAACTTTCCTGGGAAAAAGCAAAAGTACCTCTAATTTAGGGTTTATCCTGGAAGTATTTGTGTTCATTGACTCCCCTTACCAAAGAAGCCAAAGTTATTTTTTTAAAGTCCTTCTAGTTGCAGTCACAACTCACAGGAATATTTTTAATTTCTCTGAAGTGAAGATGTTTAACTGCTTATTCATGGCCCTCAGGGATTCCATTACTGGGCTTGGCAGGGGTTGTTGTGGTGGCAATAAACATTGCAGACAACTTTTGCTCCCTGTGATCCTCTATGTATCTTTCTGGAGAGAAGATTTTTATTTTTATCTGTTTCTCAAGTGGGGTCATGATTCAAAAATGGTAAGAAGCCTTGCTCTCAAGGTCATGGCAAGTCAGCTAAAATCTTTAGGAAGGAACCAAATGATAAGAGAATTAGCACAAAGTGCCCTCTTCCACTTGGAACCAAATGACTATTACTGAGCCCCTGTTCTACTTTTCTTTCAAAACCCAGCATGATCGATAGCAATGACTCAATTTTCAGTATGAATCAAAGATCATAAAGTCCTTTTATGGCACTATTATGACAGATTCCTTAAATGTTAGCTGCTTGATTTGTGACATGAAAAGTCAACTAGTGTGCAATTTTATTTTTTAAAAGAAATTTGTGAGAAATACTAAGAAGATAAAGGAGAATCTCTGTGGCATTGCATGCAGCCGGTGTGAGCCTTTCATGTTATACTAGGGTGCAGACAGGGATATTATACCTATCATATCATGCTATAGAACACAACCAAATATCCTGAGGATACCTCGAGTTTATAGGACATTCTTACATAATGTTAATTTATATAGAGGTGGCGAGATGTGCCATTAACTTTGTTATTGAACTAGGATTAAACACAGGGACATTCTACCTCAAGGCTACACCTTCAGCCCTTTTGTTTTATTTTTTTTTTAATTTTGAAACAGGGTCTTTCTAAGTTGCTGAGGCTGGACTTGAACTTGGGATTACAGGCATGAGCCAGCACTCCTGACTGCCATTAACCTTAGTGGCATTGAATAATCTCATGAGAGGTAGCATTTTATAGTTATTAAAAGCTCAGAATTGGAGCTAAATTTTGTGAGTTCAAATCCTGACTGTCTCTTAATTGCCCAGTTATTCTGGGCAACATTTTTAATTCTCCTTGCCTCATTTATAAAAGAGTGAGGATAGTAATATCACCGACTTCATGGGATTGTTTTTAGAATTCAGTGTTAATATTTTTACATCATAAGTACTATTACTTTTGAAAATAAAATTGGGTTCTAAAAGTCTATGTTGACAGAAATGTATTATAAACTTCAGTGGGATCTTTACTTTCTGTTTATTTGATTGTCTGATACCACTTCTTTCTATAAAGTCTAGGAACCTTTCTACTGCCTAAAACAGTTAAGTTTTGTGTATAATAGGAAAGATGAAAAGTGGCCCCAGATCCTCAACCAGATGTGTTCCTGACCATTAGAGCAGTTGTGATGCTCAAATGAGATATGTTTCAGAAACACACTGCTTGTTTCTCTGTGTGTCTGTATATTAGTGCAAGTTCTTAAGAGTTGGGAAGAGTTTACAATAAGGAACAGGAATGTTCCAGAAGAAGGAAAGGACACTATATGGAGATAATGATAGGAAAATAGGTTTTGAGGCACTTATCCATGCCTTTGATTTGTTTAAATTCTGGTCCAGTTCAAAAATTATTGAACATTTAAAATATGTATTATCCAAATATTACCTTGGGGCTAGGGATAGGAATGGAAGAGTTGCTATCATATAATCAAAATATAAATCAAGAGGCAGTCAGTAGTTTCAGAACACTTTATAAGGGAATGCCTAACTCAAAGCGAAATAATGCTTGACATCTTTGCTTTCATTTTCTATTCATCTTCTTTATTTTGTTAAACTTTGAGACAGGAAAAGTCATCTAGCATATGATTTTCATAAAGGAAATTTGTGGGGATATATTAAGATAAAAAAAATTCTTTAAGACATTGCATGCAATCTGTGTGTGCTTAGATTTATACATAGATATGTTAATCATTTAAGATGTTTTTATATAAAGACTGATAATACAAGGTTTACTAGCCCTAAATTTACCCAACCTATCTCATCCCCCTTTAAGACTGAAGTAAGATTAGCATGAACATTTACTGTTTCAGATCCCAGGAGTTGCACCTAGAATTCTCAAACCATTACTGTACAACTTCCAGAACACTGAAGCTGGACAGGCAGATCATCCTGTGCTGACACTGCCCCCATAAACAAGAAGCAATTTTTCATGGGAACCTGTGGTCCTAGAATCAAATGGAGATAACCCCCTGAAATGATAAGGACTTCTCCAGAGCCATCTTGCAGAAGCAGAATGTAGATTAATGGTTAATCAGATCACAGTTTGACTGAGTCTGCTTAATTACACATACCATTTTCCCCATTCCCAATTCTTCTTACACCACTTGTCAGCACCTGGAACACAGCCATGGTGTGTAAAGTTCCTTTTCTTCTTTTCACCATTAGGTTTGCTATTTGTTTGTTTGTTTGTTTGATGGGGGGAAGAAGAAGAGAGCAGCCAGACTCAGTTTGTGGAAGTCTGTGGAGTCAGACCTCTGGCCTAAGATTTTGATAATACTTTGAGATACACAAATAAATGATATGATGTTTTACTCTATAATTATAAAACTATCTGAACTCTTTCCTTGTTTTCCCCTTGAATATATGCCGGCAGATCTTTTGGCTGAAGCATTTACCATGAGATAACTCATAGACTATAGAAATTTGCCATACACACAAAAAATTAAATATTGATCCATCATATATATTTTTGTTACATTAATATTATAGACAAGTTTGGTTTAGAAATGACTCCAAGAACAGTATTCATATTCTATTTTCACACTAAAAATCAGTCAGATTTGCTTCAGCCTGAAGGAGTGTTTATGTAAAATTAATTGGCAGCAAATAAGTATTTTTTTTCTAAACAAGGGTTAAAAATGTAACACTTCTACATCTTTTAATCTAACATGAGCCAAAGACATCAGGAAGCTCTATATCTTTTAATTAATCTCTTTAGATGAAAGTTGTCAAAAGCATTTCTGCACATTTTCATGAAGTGCTTTTCTCAATACTGAATGGTGCAACTATAATTCAGAACTATAATCCATCATCATACAGGAAATTTCTAGTTACTAAAGATTTCAGATTAATATGCTATAGTAGGTACTAGAATAGTATTGTGCTTTCCATTGAAACTTATTCTCAATGGAACTTATCATTGGAGGAAATTTTCTAGACAAATCAAGTTCACAAATGTTATTGATTGAAACAGATTCTTCAAATGTAAAAGATGTCTTCTTAATTTGTTTTGTTTCTATCTATGGGATCAGACAATGATGTATGTAGTAAAGTTTCCCAAATTTATTATTTTTTTAACACTAACACTTTTATTTGAAATTGTGTATCCCATGATGGGTAATTACAGATTCAAAGCCTTTTCATCTTTAAAAAAGATAGCCAGTAGCCGGGCGTGGTGGCGCACACTTGTAATCCCAGCATTTGGTAGGCTGAGACCGGAGGATCCGAGTTCGCGGCCAGCCTCAACTACCTAGAGAGGCACTCCGCAACTCAGTGAGACCCTGTTTCAAAATAAAGAATAAAAAATAGGGCTGGGGGTATAGCTCGAAAGTAGAATGCCCCTGAGTTCAAACCCCAGTACCACAAAAAAAAAAAAAAAAAAAAAAAAAGATAGCCAGTCCTTCAAGACATTAAATTCATCTATGGTATTTTCTCATATTTATCCCTTCTCTCTCAAAGAAAAGAGAGACAGAGTAAAGAGACCATAGTCCTAAAAACAACACTTTAAAAACAATAGCAAATTAATGTTATAGAATCTCATTTCCAGTATCAAAATCTTACAAATATCTTACACCAAATTTAAAAAGCATTTCTGAATGTTTCCAAAAAATTCCCCTAAAATAGTAATTAAAGCTTCCACAACAGACAATTAGAAAATGTCAACGGTTCAGGGTGCTAGAATATTTATTAATTTACTTATGTTTTTGCGCTACTAGGGATTGAACTCAGGGGCATTCGACCTCCGATCTATACCCTCAGCCCTATTTTTTTATTCTTTATTTGGAAACAGGGTCTCACTAAGTTGCAGAGGGCCTCACTAGGTAGCTAAGGCTGGCTGCGAACCCGAATCCTTTGGTCTCAGCCTCCCAAATGTTGGGATTAGGAGCGTGAGCCACCACGCCTGGCTTATTTATTTATTTATTTATATATTTTTATTTTTTAATTCTTTTTTATTTTTATACAATAATTGGTACATTATAAACATACATCTTTGTTAGGTACAAGCAGATAAAGGCATATATGCACACAATTCTCATTTAACCCCTTCCCCAATCCCACCCCACTCCCTCGCCCTCCCTCCTTCTCTAGTTCAGTTTAGTGATTAACTTTGATATATTTGTGAAAGTACATCATGTGCATTAGTCTCCCCACCCCCCGGTCCATCCTCTTCAGTTAAGTAAACTTCTTGGCTTATCGAGGGTCTCTCCTTTTTCATCTGGGGACCCATCTTATGCCCCATCTTCTCCCTAGCATCCCCATATTAGGGAGAACATATGCTTTTTTACTCTTTGTGACTGGCTAATCTCACTTAACGTAATGTTTCCAAATTGCATCCATTTTCCGGCAAATAACATGAGTTTGTTCTTCTTTATGGCTGAGTAAAATTCCATTGTGTACATATCCCATAGTTTTGTAATGCATTCATCTGTCTATGGACATCTTGGCTGCTTCCATAGTTTGGCTATTGTGAATTGTGCAGCTATAAACATAGATACACATGTGTTGGTCTGATAGTTTGGTTTCCATTCTTTTGGGTAGATACCCAGAAATAGTATTGCTGGATCATATAGTAGGTTCATTTCCATTTGTCTGAAGATCCTCCATACTGTTTTCCAAAGTGGTTGTACTATGTTGCAATCCCACAAACAATGTATTAGAGTCCCCACTTCTCCATACCCTCCTCAGCATTTGTTGTTGTTTCTGTTCTTGATGATTGCCATTCTGATTGGGGTTAGGTTAAATCTCAGGGTAGTTTTGATTTGCATCTCTCTGATTGCTAATGATGTTTAACATTTCCTCATACATTTGTTGGCCATTTGTATTTCTTCTTTTGTGAAGTGTCTATTTAGATCCTTTGCCCATTTTTTGATTGGGTTATTTGTTTTCTTAGCTGTGAGTTTCTTGCGTTCTCTGTATATTGTAGATATTAGACCTCTATCAGAAGGGTAGCTGGCAAAAATTTTCTCCCACTCTGTGGGCTCTCTGTTGAGGTTCTTGATAGTTTTCTTTGCTATACAGAAGCTCTTCAGTTTAATGCAATCCCATGTATTTATTTCCTTTGAGTTGCTTGTGCTTTTCGGGTCTTGTTGAGAAAGTTTTTACCTGTGGCTATGTGTTGATGTGTTGGTCCTATGCCCTCTTCAAGTAGCTGCAAGATCTCTGGCCTGACTTCATGGTCTTTGTTCCATCTCAAGTTGACTCCTGTGCAGGGCGATGAAGTGAGGTTTATTTCCATTTACATGCATATGGTTAACCAGTTTTGCCAACCATTTGTTAAAGAGACTATCTTTTTTCCAGTGTATATTTTTGGCTTCTTTGTCAAAAATCAATTGACTGTAAGCATGTGCGTCTGTTTCTGAGTCTTCTATTCTGCTCCATTGGTTTATGTGTCTGTTTTTGTGCCAATACCAGGCTGTTTTTATTATTGTGGCCTTGTAGTAGAGTTTGAAATCAGGTATTGTGATACCTCCTGCATGGTTCTTGTTGCTAAAAACTACTTTGGCTATCCTGGGATTTTTGTTGTTCCAGGTGAAATTAAGTACTGATTTTTCTATGTCTGTGAGGAGTGACCTTGGAAATTTCATGGGTATTGCATTGAATCTGTAGATCAGTTTTGAGAGGATGGCCATTTTGATGATATTTATTCTGCCTCTCTAAGAGCATGGTAGATCTTTCCATATTCTAAGGTCTTCGTCTATTTCTTTTTTCAAATTTTTATAGTTTTTATAGAGGTCTTTTACCTCCTTGGTTAGGTTTATCCCTAAGTATTTTATTTTTTGGGGTGCTATTGTGAGTGGAATTGTTTTCTGGATTTCTTTTTCAGTGAATTTATGGTTGGCATACAGAAAAGCTTCTGATTTTTGAAGATTGATTTTGTATCCAGACACTTTGCTGAACTAGTTGATCAGTTCTATAAGGTTTTTTTTGTTGAATTTGTTGGATATTCTAAGTATAGTATCATGTCTTCTGCAAAAAGGGATAGTTTTAGTTCTTCGTTCCCTGTTTTTTCCCCTTTGATTTCCTTCTCTTGCCTTATTGCTCTGGCTAGAGTCTCGTGTACTATGTTGAACAGAAGAGGTGATAATGGACATCCTTGTCTTGTTCCTGTTTTTAGTGGGAACTCTTGCAGTTTTTCTCCATTTAATATGATGCTGGCTGTGGGCCTATTGTATATTGCCTTTATGATGTTGACGTATGTTCCTTCTATTCCAATTCTCTGAAGTGCTTTTAGCATGAATGGGTGTTGGATCTTGTCAAATGCTTTTTCAGCATCAATTGAGATGATCTTGTGATTTTTGTCTTTGATTCTGTTTATGTGGTGAATTACATGGGTTGTTTTTCGTATGTTGAACCAGCCTTGCTTCCCTGGGATGAACCCGACTTGGTCATGGTGTATAATTTTCTTGATGTGGTTTTGAATGGGCATTGCTAGTATCTTGTTTAGCAGTTTTGCATCTAAGTTCATCAATAATATAGGCCTATAGTTTTATTTCCTTGAGATGTCTCTATTTGGCTTCAGTATTAATGTGATGTTGGCTTCATAGAATGTGTTTGGGAAGGAACCGTTTCTTTGTTTAACAGAATAGTTTGAGGAGTATTGGTATTAGCTCTTCTATAAATGTTTTATAAAATTCACTTGGAAAATCATCTGGCCCTGGGCTTTTGTTTGATGGTAAACTCTTAATTGCTTTTTCTATCTCTTTCATTGCTTTTGGTCAGTTTAAGTTGTCTGTATCTTCTTGACTCAATTTAGGAAGGTTATATGGGTCTAGAAATTTGTCAATTTCTTCTAGATTTTCCATTTTGTTGGAGTATAGTTTTTCAAAATAGTTTCTGACTATCCTCTGTATTTCCATACTGTTTGTGGTAATATCACCTTTTTCATCTCTTATTTTGGTAATTTGTGTTGATTCTCTCTTTCTTTTGGTTAGGTTGGCCAATGGTTTATTGATCTTGTTTATTTTTTCAAGAAACCAGCTTTTGGTTTTGTTGATTTTCTGTATGATCTTCTTATTCTCTACTTCATTAATTTCTGCCCTGATTTTCATAATTTCCTGTCTTCTACTAGCTTTTGGGTTATACTATTCTTGCTTATAAAGTGCTTTGAGCTGTGTCATTAGGTTATATATTTGGTGATTTTCTATTCTTCTTATGTGGGCACACAGTGCTATAAATTTTCCTCTTAGTACTGCATTCAAAGTGTCCCAGAGGTTTTGATATATTGTATTTCTGTTTTCATTGGTTTCTAGGAATTTTTTAACTTCTCCCCTTACTTCTTCTATAACCCAATCCTTATTCAGCAATGTGGTGTTCAGTCTCCATGTGTTTACATGCTTACTTTGGGTCTTCTTAGAGTTGATTTCTGGTTTCACTCCATTGTGGTCTGAAAAGATGCAGGGAATTATGTTACATTTTTTGAATTTGCCAGTGTGCTCCCTTTGTGGCCCAGAATGTGGTCTATTTTGGAGAACATTCCCTGTGCAGCTGAGAAAAATGTGAGTTCAGTTGTAGTTGGGTGAAAGAGTTTGTATGTGTCTAATAGGTCCATTTGGTTTATAGAATTTTTAGGTCTGAGGCGTCTCTACTGACCTTTTGTTTAGAGGAACGATCTAGAGATGTGAGAGAAGTATTGAAGTCTCCTAGTATTAGTGTATTGGGATCTATGTGTGTCTTTATATCATACAGAGTTTGTTTTATGAAAGTGGCTGCACCTATGTTTGGGGCATAGATGTTGACAATTGTTATTTCCTCTTGATGTATTGTTCCTTTTACTAGTAAAATATGACCTGCTTTGTCTCTTCTGATAAGCTTGGGCTTGAGTCTAATTTGTCTGATATCATGGTTGCTACTCCTGCTTGTCTTTGAGTTCCATTTGCATGGATTACCTTCCTACAGTTGTTCACCTTTAATTTGTGGAAATCTTTGCTTGTAAGGTGTGTTTCTTACAGGCAGCATATAGATGGATTCTGGGTTTTGATCCATTTTGCCACCTTGTGCCTTTTTTATTGGGGAGTTGAAACCATTTATATTCAGTGTGATTATTGAGAGATGATTTTAAATTCCTAACATTTTAGGTTTTGACTTCTGTTTTCAGTGGAGTTTATTCTTCTTTGCTTAGTTGTTTGCTTCCTGGAAATTATTGTTTCTCTGGTTCTGATGTTTACTTGTTAGATCTTCTTTGTAGTTAATCTCTTTGAGTATTTTCTCCAGTGCTGGTTTGGAGGACATAAATTCTTTCAGTTTCTGTTTGTCATGGAAGGTTTTTATGTCCCCGTCAATTTTGAGATAGAGTTTTGCTGGGTAGGAGAATCTTGGCTGCAAGTTATTTTCTTTCAGAGTTTGGAATATGTTACTAAAGCCCCTCCAGGCTTTCATGACTTGATTTGGGAGGTCTCGAGTGATTCTCATTGGTTTGCCTCTAAATGTCATTTGGCCTTTTACTTTTGTTGCCTTTAGAATTCTCTCTTTAGCCTCTACATTAGTAAAAGTTATTATTATGTGGTGTGGTGAACCTTTTCTTTGGTCTTGTCTTGAGGGAATTCTGTATGTTTCCTGTACTTTTGTATCAACTTCTCTTTCAATGTTTGGAAGATTCTCTGATATTACTTCTTTGAAAAAAATTGTTTATTCAATAAGTTTCAATTCCAATCCCTCTTCTTTTCATATTATTCTTAGTTTAGCTGTTTACAATTGGCCCAGATCTATTTGAAGTCCAATTCATACTGTTGAATTTTTTTTTCTAAATTATGTATGATGGATTCATTTTTGGATTTGTCTTACTCTAAGAGTGATATTCTATTTTCCATGTGGTCTCATAAACTGTTTATAGTTGTATTGATGCCTTAATTTCAGTTATTTCATCTTTCACTTCCTTCAATGCTTCTCTTTGCTTCATTTTCAGGTCGTCATGTTCTTTGTTTATTTGTTCCCTTATTTCTTTCCAACTCTCCCTACATTCTTCCTGAGAATCCTGTATTGTTTCTAGTATTAAAGATCTGAATTGTTGTTCTGGTAATCTCTGCCATTTTGGATTGGTGAGATCTGTTATTGAGGGGTTGTGGTGGCTCATTGTTTCTTTGCTGTTTTTCCTTCCCATGGTTCCCCTGTTCTTAAATTGGTATCTTTGCTGCTCTTGCAGGTTTTCTCATCCAATCTCTGCAGTGTGGGTTTACAGGTGTCTGCTGGTATATACAGGGACAGGTGTTCAGTGGTGAAGGTTGGGTGAGAAGTTACAGTGATTAATTCAAGTATAGAGTAAAGTAGAGGGTATGGTCCAGTGGAGTAGGAGGTTGAGTGTGTTGAGGTAATATATTGTAAAGAGTACAGATGGTAGATATGTCGGTGGATTCTGGTAGTCAATATAGGGTTTTCAGTGTGGTAGTATGAGATGGTCTTGATATGAGACAGGAAAAAAGGAAAAAGAAAAGAGAGGAAGAAAAGTTTTGAGGAGAGGAATATAGATGGGAGAGAGGGAGGGAAACTTGAAAAAGGGATAAGGAGGGATTTCAAAAACCTAAGCAAGAAATAATAAAGCAACTAACCATCCAAACAAACATAAATAAACTAATAAATAAACTAAGGCAATAAAAAACAAAAACAAATAAAACATAGCACCAAAAAAAAAAAAACCAAACCAAAAAACAACAACAAGAAACAAAAACAAAAACCCTGCTAATTTGTAAGTACCAAGTTTAAATTTTCGAGTGTGTCTCTGGCATTTCTATTTGCTCTGCCAGTTCAGGCAGGGGCTTCCGCTGATACCTCTCCCACTGCAAGCTTGTGCCTCTGAGCTCTCCACAGGGCCTATCTGCATCTTCCACCCCAACTTTGCTGGTGGTGGGAGTGCAGTCTAAATGCCAGGCATTTTCAGGTGCCCTATGTGCACTGAGTTCTTCCAGCACTTCTGTTCCTATCTAATCACTAGAAGGGCCAGTGACTGAGTCTGTCCTTTGTATAGGGGCCCCTGAACCTCAGGGGTGCAATCCAACTTACAGACCCCTGCTGCTCTGGCTCCAGTGGGAGGGGTGAGCTGGGTGACCTCTGTCCTGGCTTAAGGTGGTTGTCCCAGGTGTTCTTGTTCGCTGTTGATCTTGGGGATAAATGCCGACTGATTAAAGTGTGGAGTTTCATAGTTGCTTACTCCACCTCTGGTCGCTGGGTATGCAGGAGGTCAATGAAGCTCTGAGTAGCTGGCAGAATCCTGGCTGGGAAAATGGTGACTCACAAAATGGCGGCTGCAGTTCACGGTGCACGCCAGCTCCCTTGTTCTTCCTGGGTTCTGTTCAGCTGCTCTTGTTGCCTTCTTCTCTCTTCTGCTGTTCTGTTCCTGTTTCCTTCTGTCAAGAAGCTGCATTTGTGGCAGTTTTGATTCAAGCTCTGCAATGCAGTCATTGGCTGTTCTGGCTCTGGTGAGAGAGGTGAGCTGGGGTGGTCCCGAGGGGGCTTACGCTGGTCGTCTGGTAGTCCCACGTGTTCTGGTTGCTGTGGAAGGTGCAGGATCTGCTGCCTGGGTAGGGTGTGGAGTTCTGGAGTTGCTTACTCCACGCCTGGTTGCTGAATCTGCAGTGGTGTCCCGGCGCTGAACTGCCATGCAGTTGGGCTCATTTGCTCTCCATGGTCTGTTCTCTAACGAATCCAGTCTCTTTGGTTGTATTTCAAATTTCCCTTTTTTGTTGCCTTTTGTTTTTCTTCCATTAAGAAGCTATTTTTATGGCAGATTTGATTCGATCTCTCAGTGCCTAAGGAGATGTGTTTCACTGCGATGCCATCTTGGCTCCTCTCCCCCAAATTTAAAATTGTAAAGCTAACAACTACATGGGCAGTTGAGCTATTAAATCATTATATGTAGATAAATGTCCCAAGTGAACTTAAAATCAGGGAAGAATATCAATGTAAAGCCAAAAATGTTTTAAGCATTGTAAGGTATTTTTCAGTAAGTGGACAGTCTGAAGGGAGATTGCAAATATTCTCATCTGGGCTTTCTAATTATTGCTTTTATACATCAGAGAAATTAAAGGCAGGAAGCATGAATAAAATTAGAAGATTCGAAGATGCAAGCTTTACAAACCACTTTATTAACAAAGCTGACACATTTTTACATAATGAAGACAAAAACATAATTGAAAAAGATTATAGCTTTAATTTAATTCACAAAACAATAATCATGTAGCTTTACTTAAAATTCTCAAAACTTTAAAAGAATCATGTTAAATTGATGAGAGAGAAATTATGTTTTCAAGTAATGGATGCCCATACCCACAGGAAGAATGGAGACTAATATAGCTTTAAGTAGTAGCTAAAATTTATCTATGATAGTCAAAGAATTAAATTACAATATCAGTTTACTGAAGATAGAAAAAGGCAAGGGGTGAGATAAAGATTTTTCAATTTAGGTATAATAAGATATCTTATAGAAATATAATTTAATCTTATTAAAGAGGCATATGCTTTTTACCTATAATAAAAGTTAACTGCACCCAAACTCCAATGTCAAGTTCCACCAAATATATTCATTATTGTCTAAACTTAGTCCTATAACTTTCTTCAAAACTATAATCTCAACTGACATTTTTGCCTTCCCAGATCATGACCTACACTTTTGTTTAGGTCCATTACTGAGAACTTGTAACAATTTCATCCTACTGAAGATCAAGTTGTTCATGGACTATAATCTCATTTTCTAAACTCGTTACTGTATTAGGGTTCTCCAATGAAATAGAACCAATAGGAGATGATAGATTAGATAGATAGATAGAAATTCAGACAGACAGACAGATAGAATTTATTGTTATAAATTGGCACATGGAATTATGGAGAGTGAGAAGTCTGTAACTGGAGAACAGGAAACCTGGTGGTGTAAATCTCAGTCTGAGGTCAAGAGAAGAGGTTAAGATGCCTCCCTTAAATAGAGAGGCAGGAAAAGGGAGTGAATTATTCTTTCTTCTTTATTTTGCTCTATTCAGACCTTCAATTAATTGGATGATGACCATCACATTGGGGAAGTTGATCTAATTTACTGAGTCCATCTACTCAAAGCTAACTAACCTCACAGATGCACCCTGAAGCAACTTTTTAACTGGGCACCTCTTTGGCCCACTCAAGTTGACATAAAATTGACCATCACACTTACCAGCCACTAATATTTATAAATGTTAAGGCTTATGCATAGATGCCAAATATTATCTTTATGCAGATTTTTTCCTGAAACTCTATTGAGACAATTAACCAGGAATCCATACTTCCCTTATCTCTCATGCCATAAATAGGATTCAATTTTGCATCCATCACCATCAATATCTTAAGTGACTTTAGCTATTTTTTCATGGTCATAAATCAAAACTGTACAGGAAACATACTCACGGATATGTTTCCTCTTTCATGCCATTGTGCCCCTCATTTATATGAGAGAGACAAGTAATGAGAGATTAGTCACTAATCTTTCAGTAAGTAGAATTTATGAAAGCCTTCTAGACCCTGATCTTTACCAAATTCTAAACACTTAGTGAAAGGACAGCTGGTCTAGGAAAATTCTCAATTGTTTTGATTAATTTGGCCAGATTTATTTTCAGGTGTATTTATATCATCATTATTTTCAGCTTCAAAAAGTGACTGATCAAGAAAGCATACCAAGAATACAACTTGTGGCAACATTGATATGTTCCTCTTTATTTGTGCGTGCTTACATGATTTCCAACCAGGATGCTCTATAGGCAACTATTAAATGCTTGTGTACTTTTGCGACTGTTCAAGAATTCAACCAGCCATAACTGAAACCATTAAGCTATTGTCTACTTTTGATTCTGTTATGGATTCCTGTCCTTATCACCTCCTGTTTTGCATAATTAGCAGCCCTGAAAATAAATCATCTGGTCATTTAAATATCAATAGGTCAAAACCACTAAAAGCAAATAAGAAAATGTAGAGGCTATTTCCAAATATCCCTGTCTGTCTGGCCATAACAGAGAGCAAACTGACTCTTTATCCCATGATCGTTCCACTACAATAAATTTCCTCTCACGAATGGGTTCAGTTTAATTTTACTTTTCTTTTTTCCTGTGTGTGTGTGTGTGTGTGTGTGTGTGTGTGTGTGTGTGTGTGTGTGTGTGTTTGTACTGGAGGTGGAACCCAGGTGCATTCTAAATTATTCTAACTGCAAGCTATACCCCTAGACCTATTTTATTCTTTTATTTGGAAACAGGGTCTCACTAAGTTGCAGATGGCCTCATGGAGTTGCTGAGGCTGGTCTCGAACCTGCGACCCTCCTGTCTCAGCCTCCCAAGTACTGGGATTACAAGTGTGCACCATCATGCCCTGATTTCTTTTGTGTTTTAAAACTACCAGAGAATTTAACTTGTTGACATAAAATACCAGAAAAAAAAACCAATGTCTTTACTATAGTAATGTATATTTTAATGTAGAAAACCCCATTGTACATACCATTTGTAAATAAGCACTATGGAAATTGGTAATAGAAATGACATAGTGAGGCCCTCCACAACTTGGAGATATCCTGTTTCAAAATAAAGAATAAAAAACAGGGCTGAGGGTGTATCTCAGAGGTAGAATGCCAGTGGGTTCGCCCCCCAGTACCAAACAAATAAACAAAGAAATGACATTATAATTCCTGTGGTATCAAATCTGTATATTATTTCATAAAAGTAGATTATTTATTTGTAAATAAAAGTAGATTATTATAACTTTTACAGAAATCATAGAAGTTATAATAATCTACAGATTAATCTCTAACATCTTTTAAAGTTTGGGAGTTTTTAACAGTCTAATGTAATACAATTAATACTAGAATACTTTGTATTCTGACAGAAAAAAAAATGCAGGTTCAAAAAAAAAAAAAAAAGAAAGAAAGAAACATTGTATAGCATGGGAAATACACCAAAAACCTAATCAGAGCTTTTGGGATACACCAAGAACTATTGCATGTTTTTAGTGATATTACAGAAAATGCTTGTCTGCATATTGTCAAGAAGAAATAAATATAAAATTAGAATAATCAATATGTTAGGATTGTCTTTGAAAAGATAAACGGAATTTTTGTCTTTAATAAAATTCAGATAGCCAAGTCACCCCATGTTCTATTTCAGTAATTTTCAGATATTTTGATACAATACAAACTCAGAATGAGACTGATTATAACAATCTTCATAAAAATTCCATACAATTTATTTATTTATTCCATACAATTATTTATTCCATACAATTATAACAATCTTCTCAAAAATTCCATACAATTATATCTCTAATTATAATAAAATTTCTAAAGCTGGTGATAAGTTTTGAGAGCCTTTATTTTTCCTTAGATCTGTCTCCATTCTTATAATACTCTCTTACAGGCTAGAAAGGGGACCTCTGATTGTGTAGTCATGATTCTAGGTGGAAATATTTATGTGAGAGGTGGATTATCCACATCAATCCTCTTCTTTCCATTCTTGTTCCTCAGAACACTAAAGAAACTTTTATTAGCCTTTCCAGGTCATTGCATTCTCTCCTCTCCAGGCTCCTATTCTAACCCCTATTTCAAGATCTAACCTGCCTCTGACAGTTCTTCTCTATTCACTGTTCCTGGATTCTTATTATTGCCACATAACCTTTTGTCTATGTGAGAAGATCTTTCATTTAAGACAGCAGGAGTAAAAACACTGGGGAGAAGGGAGATAGGGTGCGGGGGAAAGGAACATCCACTCTTGTCTGTGCAAGACTTTGCTAACAAGTTGATTCTACATTTTGGATATTTTGTCAACAGAGACACTTATGATTAATAGCCTCAGTGCTGTTCCAAAATACTCCTGGTTTCCCAAGAAGCACGTCTCTGCCAAATTAATTTACAAAAAGCAAGTTCTGACTTACTTTCTTAATATAATTCCTAATATAATATTTAATTAGTTTTATTTGCCCATAATCTATTGAATATTTTTTCTGATGAATACAAACTACTTTTATCCATTTCCACTAATTTACAATTTTTGAGGATAGAAAATAAATAGTTGAATTCTGTCAACAGCTCCTTCAACATGTAGCTGGAAACGCACACAAAAGCTAACTTCTACCCTTACCTTTCTGACTTTGACTCTACCATTAGGACTTCCTTCCATGTGCACATGGAACTGGGTATCAAAAAGATGATTTTACTCCAGGTCCTACTAATTAAAGTATGACTATGGACAAATCCAAAACAGATTCCTATAAAATTGATGAAGGTTAAGTTTGACCACCTGTTACTTTCACATTTTTTTTTTTTTTTAATGCTACTGTAGGAAGACCTTATTTATGTGGTCAGATGATTAGTATTTCTTTGGAAATTTTTCCAAAGTAGGATATTTTGACCATAATTGTTAAGATTGAAATTTCTTTCTACTACAAATGCTTACATATCTATCCAATATGCTACCATGCCCAATACTTCTAAGTAGTTTTTATCCTATTCATTACTAAAATTTCAGGATCTAACAGGGCCTAATACATAGCAAAGGCTCACCAGATGATAATACAATAAAGAAATCCCTTACTAAAACTTTAAATTTAATGTAGTTCACTAAAAAATCAGCAGTATTGGAGGCGAAGATCCAAGATGGCGACTGAGTGAACTGTCTTTTCACAAACGCCTTGATTTGGATCTAAATTTACCATAAAAAGATCTTTTCAAAAGAAGGAAAAAAGCGAAATCTGAACCACAAACAAATAAAGAAGATCAAGAAAGCAGAGCAGGGACAAGAAAAGACGTCATCGCGCAGCGATCCGCGCTCCGCGCGGACCCCTGCCCGCCCTGCTCTGCCGGGGCAGGCAGCAGCCAGGCTCAGCGCTGAGGACGTAGGCTGTGGAAGGGCAGGACCAGGAGCCTTGGAGGCCACCCAGACGCTGGGAACGGCGGGCCCCGGGACACAGCACCTCTGGCACCCTGCGCCGCACCCAGGCGGAGATCAGAACCGTGGGGCATTCAGCATGGGCACCAGCGGGTCTGGGGTCTGTCCCGGCGCATCGCCTCAGCGCGGAACTGCGACTGCCCAGAGCCTGAAGTGGGACGCAGCTTCTTGGCGGAGGCCTGGGCCTAAGGTGGGAGCGGAGGAGCTGAGTCCGGGAGGGGCAGGACGAGACAGCGGGAGCCGGCGGGCCGTGACATGGTGGCCCACCATCCCCCCTGCTAGCCCTTCCCAACCAGCTACCTGCCATCTGGTCAGACTATCACCAGCCTGCGCCCCTCAGCAACCCGGGAAGGTCGAGCAGGCAGGTCAGCCTCCAGGGATGGAAAAGTGAGCCTGAAGCAGATCGGCCGGGAGCCCAGCCTCTTGACTAGGGGAAGAGAGGGAGTGCTTGAAGCCTGGGCGTGAACTTGGAGCACCTGGGTGGAGATCCGGAGATTTGGGGGACCCAGCGTGTGGCTGCCACCATCTTAGCCGCCAGCGCCTATCAACCATCCTCCTCTCAGCTATCCAAACCATCATTGTCCGACTGCGCCCCCAGCTGTCCAGGAGGTGGAACAGGCCGAACAGCAGAGAACCGAGCCTGCATGCCAGCCCCTCCCACCAACTTCCTGCTAGCTACACAGACCATCATTGTCCATCTGCGCCACCAGCCATTAGAACAGGAACAGGCCGAACTGCAGGGAGACATGAGTCACGCGCACCTCGAGTGCAGGATGCGGGATTCACAAAACAAAGGATAGACTCAGCCATCCGCCCTGCTAGAGCCTAGACAGGGCCAGAAGGGTGGAGGAACCCAGTGCACACAGGGTCTCTGGAAAGGCCTGGCTTTTAGACTGCTAAAGCAAAAAGCAGAATCAGAGACACAGCCAGACCCAGGGGAGAGTCCAGAGACATAAACTAGTAGTGGGCAACT
>PVLC010004338.1:0-86081 GCA_004027655.1 Graphiurus murinus
TATTTTATTTTTATTCTGAAACAGGGTCTCACTAGGTTGATGAGAGTCTCACTACTTGCTGAGGCTGTCCTTGTCGAACTTGCGATCCTCCTGTCTCAGCCTCCCAAGTACTGGGATTACAGGAGTGCGCCACCACGCCCAGCCGCACAGGGACTTTCAAGGGTAGGAGGGAAGGTCCTGAGAGCAAAGCCCAGCACACAGCAGGTGCTGAACGGCTTGACTGAAGGAGCGACGCCCAGAACCTGATCACCCGGCCGCTCCCTCGGCGCCTCCTCGGTGGCTTCTGCCTCAACACTGTGCATCTAGCTGGCTCACGCTGGCGCCACTTCCCCTCGTCCACCCACTCACACCTTGGGAGAGTCTCCCTGGGTCTGCCGTACGGGCATGGGGCTTCACTACTGAGAAAGCTCTGTGTCACCGCAGACGTGTGGGTTTCACTCCAAAGTTCCTTTTCTAGATCATTTATAAAACTGCAAGAGCAGCCCCCACTCAGCCTTAGCCACTGTTGGAACTCTATCCCCGTTGGTGTCTGGGCCTCAGTCTGCATGGCTTACCCTGAGCTGCCATTTCTTTACCGTGTACCCTTCATCCCACACAGGCGGGCCAAGGAGCATTCGCCTCACCTGCTACCATCAGCTCCTTCACCCCACACCTGTGAACACAGAAGGACACGGCCAGCTGGGTGCCGAGGCACATCCTGTAATCCCAGTACTTGGGAGGTCGAAACAGGAGGATTGCAGGTTTGAGGACAGCCTCCACAATAGCAATACCCTGTTTCAAAATAAAATATTTTTATTTTGGGGAGTAATTTGGAGGGTGTAGCTGGGGGTGTAGTTTGGAGATAGAATGTCCCTGGGTTCAATTTCCAGTACCAAAAGCAAAGAGAGAGAGAGAGAGAGAAAGAGAGAGAGACAGAGAGAGAGAGAGAAAGAGAAAGAGAGAGAGAGAGAGAGACAGAGAGAGAGACAGAGAGAGACAGAGAGAGAGACAGAGAGGTGGCTTTGTGCCAGGCTTGGGGAGATTTAGCAATGGACCAAACAGTCTCCAGCCTCCAGGAACTCAGAGGAGACAGAAGATAACCTGGAGCCGAGATCCCAGGGCTTCTGACACACTGCTCCCCTGGCCACGTTAGCTCTGCACAGAGGGGGTGAACTTGGAGCTGGGCCTGGACCAGTGAGTGGAATTTTGCCACCAAGAGAAGAAAAGAGAAGAACTGCAGGTGCGATGGGGGTGGGGTGTGAGAAGCCAGGAGGTGGCCAACCGGTGGGGGAGGGCGCGGCAGGAGAGAGAAAAGTTATCATTTAGATTTCTTCAATAAGGAGACATTTTCCTTTCCAGAAGCCTGTGGGTCAATAATATTACCTTTGTAAAAGAAGAAAAAGTCAATGGATTATGGCCTTCCCTCTACTGAGAACCAGAGAAAGCCAGAGAGTCATCTAAAAAGCCATGAAAAGAGCCTACAAAGGAACCATTCTTTCACCCAAGATACAAGCACCTGGCACATATATATATCCCATACATATATGGGACTGAGATGGTCTCCCCGCAGTAACATAAGCTACCTGGTATCTGACTTTGCTATGATCTGCATTGAACTCCAAGAGCCTCCAGCAATCCTCAGTGCCTGGTAAGCACCCCTCGGGTACTTGCTGAATGAACGCACTGGCTCTGCTGCCCGGGAACGAAGAAATGGGCCAGACGCCATGCCTCCCGGTGAGCGAGGAGGGCTGCAGGGCTGCTCTGTGGCATCGGGAGCCATTTTTAGAATGGTAAGACATTATTTCTGTTTTAAAGCTTGGAAAACAAAGAGCTTTGTACAAGCCGAGAAGTGAGCCTGTCGGGGCTGACCAGAGCTGATAGCTGACCCCGCTGGCAGGTCCTCTTCCTCAACCCAACCTCCTGCCACTCAGGCGGGCAGACTGAGCGCCAGGCTCCCCAGCCCAGGCAGCCTGACCACCCTGCAGGGCAAGTCCTGGGCCCAAGTGCCCTTCCACCACTGTGGACACAGGCTCACATGTGCCTCACACCAGCACACAATCATGTGTGGTCACACCACACACATGGTCACACTCACACATGTGATCATACCCACGATCATAATCACACACACGAGCACACAGGTACATGCATGATCACACTCATACATGACCATTGTCACACACGACATACAGCTACAACACAATCACACTCACACATGTGAGCACACCCTTGATCACACCCGTGTGTGACTCACGTGATCACACATGTGAGGTTAATAGTACACCCATTTTACAGATGAGGAAGCTGAGAACAAAGACATTAAGTGACTTGATCCAGGGTGCCAGAAACATTCATACATGATCATCACACACAACACACACAGCTACACACATGAACACTCACATAATCTATATAAGATCATATGCAGTACACAGCCACACACATGAACACAGAGTCACGTGTGCAATCACACTCATGTAACACAGTCACACTTAGTCACACACAAACACACGTGATGACACACAATTCATGGCCACACATGGTCACAGTCACACAACATAGTCGCACAGCCTTGCTCACACACTCATACACTAACACAGAAACACACATCACAGTCGCAGCATGCACACGCAGCTCGATCTGCACGCTCAGAGACATAACAGAGGCTCATAGTCACACACAGCCGGCACAAATAGAGACGCTTAGATGAACATGACACACACTCAGACTCAGCCATACACTCACTCATACGCACCCACATACAACACACACACAAGACTTGCTCTCACACATGTCCATGTACACACGTGCTGCCACACTACAAACCCCCATGGACACACCCGCGCTTGAGCATGCACAGGCTGCACACTCACGCACCCGGCACTGAGCCCGAGCCTCTGAAACTCCACGGTCACATTTTCCATCTCTTGGTGGTTTCAAAACAGGAAGCCTCGAGGGGAGGGGTGTTAGTGAAGAGAGCTGCTGTGAAGGGCCCCAGGTGCACGGCCGACCCGAGAGGCGCAGCTCGGGTCTCCTTCACTGGCAGAAAGACGGGGCCACCCAGATCCCGCTGTGTCTCCGCAGCTGGGATTTGCTGTGAGGAAGAAGGGGACGCCCTATGCTTCCAGCCTTCCGCTGTGAACCCCTCTCCTTGGGAAGCTTCTCTTCCAAGACCCCTCTGGGAAACTGTTTTGTGCCCTACCCATCCCCTGCTCCCAAATGCACAGGACCAGGGATCTGCTTTCCAATATGCAAGTCCTTGCAGAACTCTGTGTTTTTCAAAATTTATTCATCACCTGTCTCTCTTTCAACCCTTGAGCCAAGATTGTGAGGTTAATAGTACACCCATTTTATACATGAGGAAGCTGAGAACAAAGACATTAAGTGACTTGTTCCAGGGTGCCAGAAACACATTTAAGTACCCCAACTCCCCATTTCAGAGACCATTCCAACCCGTGTCTGTCATCCTGGCTCTGAACACAGGGCGAGCCTAAGATGGCCTCAGGACTCGGAGCGAGGAGCAAAACCCACCGCTGCAGAGGGAGCGCTGAGGTGAGGAGGAGCGGGGCGCGGCCACAGCCCCCGGGCAGCTGGCCAGTGTGGGCTGAGAAGCGTGGCTTCACCCACAGCTCACACCCAGCACCCTGCACCCACGCACATGTGCACACACCAACAAAGACCAGCCACACTGGCTAGTTGTCAGGGGGTTTGGCAGCTCCATTTAAATCCCCAAGGCGGCTGGGACTAATGTCCACCATCTACGGCCAGAGACTGAGGGGAGACCATGGTAAGGTGACGTTTCTGGAGGTGAAGGACATTTCTAGAAAAAACATTTTCCCCAGCAGTGACCTTGCACAGGACGGCCCCCCTGCTCTGAAGCTGAGGGGTCCCTCCGTGCTGTGTGCTGTCTTCCTGCGGCGGGGGGGGGGGGGGGGGGGGGGGGGGGGGGGGGGGGGGGGGGGGGGGGGGGGGGGGGGGGGGGGGGGGGGGGGGGGGGGGGGGGGGGGGGGGGGGTTCTGGAAGGTGGAGCTGGGAGAGGGAGCGTCAACCCTCCCAAAGCCAGCCAGGAGAATGAGTCTAGTGGTCCCTGGCTGAAGACTAGAAGGGACTAAAAATCAGACCAGACTGGTCTCTTCCCCCAGGCTGTCAGCTTCGTTGTCAGACCACGACCTCTTTACACAATCCTCTTCTGCGTAGGTCTCAATTATTTACTAGCCCACACCTGTAAAGTGGGGCAGTGAAGGTCATGGACACAGGATGGGCTAGACTCAGGCGAAGCCCTGGGATGTCTCTCCTCAGAGATCCTCAGGTCTGAAACCAGAGATTCTGCCCTTAGGGGAATTTCTTGCTCTTCTCCTTGGCTTGTTTTTCTCCTCCTGTCTGGAATGTTGTCCAAGTCTTTCCTTCTTTCTCCAAGTCCCAACCATTTCTTAAAAGCTTCTCCCAAGCCAGGCGTGGTGGCATGCATCTGTAAGCTCAGTACTTGGGAGATTGAGACAGGAGTATCACAGGTTCAAAGCCAGCCTTGGCAACTTAGGGAGCCCCTCAGAAACTTGGTGAGACCCTGTTTCAAAATAAAAAGGGCTGGGGGTGTAGCTCGGAAGGAGAATGCCCCTGGATTCCATCCAGACTTGAATGCTCCCGGAGGCACAGACTGGGCTCGTGGAGTGTCACTAATAAGCTGGGAGGAATTGGCCAAAGGAAGCAGAAGCCGGAGATGACCTTGGACCCCATCCAGTTTGGAGCCTCTGCGGAAGCAGTACTCTTTGGGCCAGGAGGGGGGGAGGGGGGCCTCAGGGTCTCTCGCCACCACTGGTCTAGTGAGGCCAAATGCTGGCTTGTGCATGACGGTGGCCTAGGTTCCTGAAGAGCTGCGGCTAAGAGGAGCAGGAGAGGCGTCCTGGGGAGCTGGACAGCTTGGGTTGGGTGCAACAGGGAGGAATTACTCAAGGCCGGTTTCCTTGGTCAGCAAAAGGGTCCAGGAAGCAGAACCCGGGGGAGGCAGAGGGGAGGAGGGAAATGGGCTGCTGACGCCACAGGAGGCTGTGAAGCAGCCTGGCCACCCAAGTTCAGAGAGTTCCTGTTCCTGGGGCCCACAGGAGGGAGGGTAGCAGACGCCTTGCTTGTTTAAAACAAAAGTTAAAAGGGCAGAGGGGTGTAGCTAGGAGGTAGAATGCCCTGCATTCAATCCCCAATACAACAACAAAAAGATATTTGTCGACAACGAGCCCTCTCTTAGTGCTTAGGACTTCAAGGTGGCCTCAGTTTACCATTCTGCCTTCAGCTAGTGCTTCCCCCTGCTCCCCCTGTGGGCCTGTGCCATGGCCCACACACATCTGGTATGCTGGAGTGGCTCACAAACAGATTCTGGGTACTATAATGGCTTATATTCAAGTCCTAGCTTGTCACTATGTGACCATGGTCAGATGCCATGCCTCTGAACATTAGTTATATTTTTGGGGAATAATAATAGGACCAAACTCTTATGGTTGTTCTGTGAGTAAAGGTAAATAAAGCATGAGCCGCTTAGCACGGTGCACAGTGCATACAGCTGACTCTGCATCCATGGCTTCTGCACTCTCATTCAGGAGGAAAATGCTTGGGGAGCATTTACTATACTATACTTGGGGAGCAATATACTATAACAACTATTCACATAATATTTACATTGTATTGTTTATTATAAGTAACCTAGAGGATTTAAAGTATATCGGAGAGCTGGACGGGGTGGTGCACGCCTGTAATCTCAGTACTTGGGAAGCTGAGACAAGAAGATTATAAGTTTGAGGCCAACCTCAGCAATTTAGAGAGGCCCTCAGCAACTTAGAGAGACCCTGCTGTTTCACATAAAAGGAGGGCCTGGGGGGTATAGCTCTGAGGTAGAATACCGCTGGGTTCAATCCCCAGTACCCCCTTTCCCCGACACACACACACACACACACACACACACACACACACACACACACACAGGTATATTGGAGGATGGGGACTGTGCTTCTGTCTTTGAATCCCTGAGTCTTCCCAGCCTCCCCTCCTTGTGAGTTTCTTCTGCCTGGGTTAGTATTTAGAGTTGATCTGTCTTACTCTACCTTAGGCTGATGAGGTTCTTGGAAGAAAAGACTACATCTACATTCTGTGTGCCTTATCTTAGGATGCCAGTGACCCTTGTTGAATTATGGACGAAGGAACCCAAGTCTTGCACATGACAGTCCTCAGACCCCAAAGTACTGGACTGCATAATGAAGTTGAGATCTGAAAAAAATAGCCCTAGGAATGAGTTACCCATTTCTCACGAGAGATGGAGGAACACTGAGAAAGCAGCAGGGATTGCGCTTTACAGTAGATGGTTTTCCCTGGGCACTTTGCAAATGGACCACTATATATTGAAAGATCTAAAAATCAGAGAGCATTCTGGACTTCCCCATCCTCCTGGTGGCATTCCTCTATCAGGTTCTGAGGCATATCGTAAAGGTGCAGGACCATACCTCTTTGGCTCCAACATGCTTTTCCACTATCTTGGGTCCGTATAGCTTCACCTCTCACCTGGTGACTGTTCTGTGTTCCCACCATTTCTTCCCTCTTACACATCATCTACATTGCTGATGGAGTTATTATTCTGGAACTTAGATTTAGCCATATCAGCTCTGCTTAGCCCTTCAGGGATACCATGATACTACAGGATCCAGTCCCTTTTTTTTTTTTTTTTTTTGTTTTTTGCGGTACTGGGGATTGATCTCAGGGGCATTCTACCTCCGAGCTACACCCCCAGCCCTATTTTTTATTCTTTATTTTGAAACCGGGTCTCACTTAGTTGCGGAGTGCCTCACTAGATAGCTGAGGCTGGACGCGAACCCGGATCCTCCGGTCTCAGCCTCCCGAATGCTGGGATTACAAGCGTGCGCCACCACGCCCGGCTGATCCAGTCCCTTTTATTTGGCGTCCAGGTGCTCTGTGATGGTGCCCAAACTTGCCTTTCTGGACTCATTCCAGTCATTTCCCTCCCTCAACATGTTTCTTTCCTTTTCTTTACATATGCTGGGCCTTCCGGCTGGAATACTGCCTCCCCAGGTTCATGCATATTTTGTCTTTATGCCCCTTTCTAGATCCAGTTCAACTGTCCTCTATAAAATGTCATAGAATTAGTTGCTTCTTCCAGGGGCTTTCAGATCTGTTTGGGCATTTGTGGACTTCATTTTCCTTTACTGAATGCAAGAAGACAGGGCAATGTCTTTTGCTTTTTTGAATCTTTGACATCCGCCATATATTAGGTACTCAATAAATATTGAATAACTAAGGGAATAAAGTCTAGGTCTATGTGCATCTCACTAGTAGAACAGGTTATCTTGTGGTCTAGCTTTTTGTTACTTTCCTTGACTGGAAGACAGCATATTTGACCTGTCTTTGTGACACGTTGTTCTTATTAGAGAAAAGTTATTTATACTAGCTTTCTGTTACTCACATGTTGCAGAGTTATCCATTATTAATTTTGTTTCCCACTTGTCATATGCATAATAATTGCAAATGAAGCAATTTAGTGCCCTAAAAATAAGATTTTAAGTATATTCCAGGGGCAAATAAACAAATGAGGGAAATATGCTACTGGGTATTATCTAAGTCCATTTTGCTGGTAATGCATGCAATTCCTCCTCCCTACACGACCTCTTAAGTGCAAATAATTGAAGGTTGTCAAAACATTTGAAATACCTGTGACCCTTGTGTGTGCCGTGCACATGAAGGTGCCGAGAATGCAATGGCTCTATAAAGGGGGAAAGTTCAATCCAGAATGACTTCAGAAAAGACAAAAGTTTATATAAAGCTTGCTAGGAAACAGGAAGTTAGAAAAAACTGTGATAAGGAAAGCCATAAAGAGAAATGCTGGCCCAGAAAGGACAGAGCTGAAGATGCAGAGAGAAACTTTTTGACATAGATGCAGGATCATTTATCTGATATATTTTTTTTTTTTTGGTCTGAGCCAGAGCTAAAAAAGTGAGAATTGAAACTCATCATAATTGTATAAGACAAGCATGTCTGATGAGAGAGGGGTTGATTATTCACTCTACTGGAATTGCTTTAATGGAAGCTTCTTGATGAAAGCGGCCTCTTAAAATACTCATCCAGTGATGAGGAGCTATTTCAAGATGTGAATCGAGGCCGCAGTTGCAGTGAGCTTCGCGTGTGAAGCGCATGACGTCTTCAGGATGTTGCGCTGAGCCGAGTGACAGTGTGCTGACATCTGTCCCCGCTAGCCTTTCTGGACAGCTGGCTCCCACCCCAGCAGCTCAACGGAAGCCAGCAACGACTAGTAAGTCCATGAGCACTTCCCATGCAAAAAAGGGGACCGGGACAGTCGGTCAGCTCCAGGGCCTCTTCCTGGCCCCTGGCACCTCCATTTGCCCAGGCAGAGTGCTTCCCTCTAGCTCAGCCATACCAGGCTCTGTGCAGTTTCTCTCTTCACTATTAACTGTTGACAAGGCCCTCAGTTGATCAGCAGGCCACCAGCCCTCTTTCTGTGCTCATGAAAACCAAAAGCTTCCTTCCTTCCTTCTTTCTTTCCGTGGTACTGGGGATTGAATCTGGGGCATTCTACTCCCCAAGTACACCCCAGCCCTTTTGTTTTTATTTTGAGACAGGGTCTGGCTTAGTTGCTGAGGCTGGCCTCAAACCTGCGATCCTCCTGACAAACCATCTTACATATTGGGGCTACAAGTGTGCACTACTATGCCCAGCAACCAAAAGCTTTTGAAGTACAAATCAAGAGATGAAAGAGGTGGGGAGAGAGAGAGAATTACATTTCAACTGCCCAATTCAGTTGTCCCTTCTCTGAATCATTTGAGATCCAAGTCCAATATCATCTCCTCTGAGATATCACATTGGACTCATCCAGGCAGTAAGACACTGTCCTGAATTCAGAGTCCTATCCAGACTCTATTATCATATACCCTTGTCATTACTATAGCAACCTGTCAACATACCCGTGGGTTCTTGGAAGTCAAGGTCTCCAAAGCTGTTCCACTGTGTTGTGGAAAGAACATGCTGAATGAGTGCAGTTCTGAATGGAGGAGGATTGTGAGAGATGGATTTTGTCTGCAGACGCCCATCAAGAGCCAAGAGCCAAGCTCGCGGAATGGCAGGACTTGCCAGTATGAAACTTGGCTCTGAGCTGAGCTTGGGTGCAAGGCATTCAGGCCACATAAACAAGCAAACCCGATGGCTGGTATTTGTTTCTTGTGACTTGTCACCGACATACTTGTTGATAGGAAGACTTTGCCAAGTCAGTCCCCTCACCAGGCCACTGCCAGACAGCCTTCCCTGAAGCATTTGTTAAATGGGGCACCAGGGAGCTCCAGAAATAATGGAGCTTGAAGCAAGCACTTTGCATTTGTGATGATTTCGATTAAAATTTAATTGGGCTTTGAAATGGAGTAAGCAGGAAGATGCTAAGTTTAGTCTCTATTTAGAGCAAATGAAGAACATGTTTTCTGTGATGCTTCAAGCTATGTATCTACCTCGGAGCTACATCCCAACCTTTCTTCCTTTCTTTTATTTATCTATCTATCTGTCTATCTATCTATCTATCTATCTATCTATCTATCTATCATCTATTGTCCTGGGAATTGAACCCAGTAGATTCTGCCTTTGAGCTATATCCTTAGACCTATTTTATGTTTTGTTTTGAAACAGGTCTTGTTAAGTTGCTGAGGCTGGGCTTGAACCTGAAATCCTCCTGTCTCAGCCTCCCAAGGACTGGGATTACAGGTGTGTGCCAACATGTCCGGCCAAAGTCTTCTTGCATTCCTATTTAGCATGAAGATTTGGTGTCTTTAAAGAGAAGAAGGCCAATTACATAAGCAATATGGAATGGAAGACCTTTGCTCTGAGAGCCCAAAGGCCTTTA
The DNA here is from genome assembly GCA_004027655.1 of Graphiurus murinus. Lineage (NCBI taxonomy): Eukaryota > Metazoa > Chordata > Mammalia > Rodentia > Gliridae > Graphiurus > Graphiurus murinus. Next base: position 9,875 of record PVLC010004338.1, read on the forward strand.
AAACTTTTGTTTGATAGATGTATTTATAATGATGAGCATGTCACAGTAAACCAGGGATTTTAGTATTACTTAGTGAAACAGATGGAAACATTGCCCTGGAAGGAGGGAGGTGGTAGGGCTCTGCCACTATCCTAACAGGAAGAGGCTTTTGGAGAAACTATACTTTTAAAAATAGCTCAACTTTGGGGGTCTTATAGCTAATATCTATTGAATGGAGTCTAGTACATTGTCAGTCCCTGTGAACACAGGAGATTTCCGGGGATCCTTTCCTGGTAAGCTGTTGTTACATACAATCTGCTTCACTTAAGGCTGGTTTGGAGAAGCTCGCTAGCTTATGCAGTTGAGGCTCACTGGGGATTGGAAGATGCAAAGACAAGCCAGGATTTCACCTCCACTATAAACACAGGAAACAAGCGGTGCTACGGCCGGGCTTGACAAGTTGTATTTTACAAGTTGCAGGAAATACCAGGGGAGAACGCAAGCCTTCCTTGAGATGAGATGAAGTCCATCTGAGAGCAAAATTCCTGAGCCTTGAGTAGGAAACAGAATGCCTGAAGCGTATGGGACCCAGGCAAGAGTGACGGGAGGCCCCCTGTGCTCGGTGTCGAAAGGCTCAAGAGCAATACATCAAGTGAACAATCTTGCACATACAACACATTCCAGCTGCCCACCTTGACTGCCATGGCTTCATAATGGCCTGGGAGGGTGCTCAGACTCATTGTATTTTGGGCAGAACATAGCAGCTTGGGAAGAAGCTGCAGCCTGTAGTCCCTGATCTCTCCACTTGTGGTCTGCCCTGTCTAATTTATGCTCAACCCTGGCTCCTTTGGGTACCAGGAGGGGCCTCACATTCGCGTGTATTGACAGCCCAGTAGCATGTCAAAGTCCTGCTCATACCCCTACCAGCAGCTGCTCCTTGGCCCCCCTCAGGGTAAGAGGTGTCTGTTTTCCAGAGGCTGGAGAAGGGGGGACCCAGGAGACAGGTTGCTACTATCCAGAACGTGTGTGTGTGTGTGTGTGTGTGTGTGTGTGTGTGTGTGTGTGTGTGGTGTTGTGGTGGGGCTGGGAGGGGTGGTAAGGAGATCCACATAGGCATTGCTCCTTGGTTCTAAGGACTCTTCCTTCAGCTGGGTATAGTGATGTGAACCTGTGGTCCCACCCATCCACTCGGGAGCTAAGGCTGAAGGAGCACCTGAGCCCAGGCGCTGGAGGCTGGCCTGGACAACACAGCAAGACCCTGCCTCATTAACAACAACAACAAGTACCAGGACTCTTCACTCTGTACAAGGCAGGGCCATAGGATGATCAGAACAGGACATTCTAGTCTAAGGTAGATCTTGGTACCAAAGCCTCATAAATGAGTGTGACCGGAGAATTAAAAGGCACAGGCACCAGTCACAGTTGAACCCCTCCATCTCGGAGGCTGCAGCTCCTCCTGCAGAACCATGTGGGGTGCCTGCCGTGATGGCTGCGCTGTCGCAGACGTGGACAGAGGGTGAAAGAGAGTGTGAACATCTGCCTTGTCCCGGGCTGGAGAGGGAAGCCCTGTTGTGGAGTGACGCATGTGCTGGCAGTACGCTGCTGAATAGCTATGCGAGTGGGTTTGGCCTCTGTTGGCCTCTCTGGGAAAGTCTGGCCTGAAACAGAGAGGGCCCGGTGATGTGAAAAGAAAGTCCTGGGGACGAGCTGCGTCCATCTGGCTGCAGAGGAAGTAGCTTCCACAGACAGCACAGGGAGGGGATGTGGGCACTGGGAGACACCATGCGGATGCTTGAACAAACATGAGCACACGCCACCTTCCAGAGCTCTCCTGCCAATGACTGTGGGTCGGCACCCCACCTGGCCTGCTGCCGCCGTTCAAGTCTTCACTGTGTCCAGAAGAGTTTCTGGTAGGTGTGGAGGGCGAGGGGGCAGATCCAGCTGTGCCTTTTAAACTTTTTATTCTAGAATTTTCCATGCACATAAAAAAGTGCGTGTTTAGGAAAATAAACTCCCTTGTATCCATTGCTTAGCTTCAATAACACAATCACTAATTTTGTCAAATCTAGTTTTGTTGAATTGTTCACATATTTTTCTGGAATATTTTAAGCAAATCCAAGCCATCGGACTGCTTCCTGCTGAAGCAGGAGGATGGCAAGTTCAAGCATGATTCTCTTCTCCTCTGGAGTATTTTAAAAGAACCTAGACACCAATGTGCATCTCTGCATAAGGTCTCTTTTCAACATAATCATTTCCATCATCATCCTCTAATATCTTTGGTTAATACGGGCAACATCAGCTAGATGAGCAGAGACTCCAGGGGATCGGGGAAGGGAGTGGGGAGGAAGTCATAAAGAAGGCAATAGTAGAAATAATGCCATGAATGTATACAAAATCACCAATTCCAATCTCAAAGACTTGCCAGGCGAAGGTGAGTGGGGGAACCTGGCGGACAGGGCAACAAAAGTTGTGTGCATGTATTTTCCTGAAACTCTGTACCCCAATATGATGTAAAATTACAGTGTACCCAATTAAAAAAATACCAAATACCAACTCCATATTCATTTCTTCCTGACTGTCTAAAAAGATGACTTGTAACACTCAGAGCATTGGAATCAATGTCAAACAAGGTTCTGGGCTGACATTAGCAGGATAGAGAGCCCTTGCCTGTGGTTTGAATATCAGCCTCTCACATGCCGCATCCTAAAATAAAATAGAGCCACAGGCCGGGCACGGTGGCGCATTCCAGAGGCTGAAGCAGAACAGTGAGTTCGAGGCCAGCCTGGGCAATAGAGAAACCCTGTCTCAAAATAAAAAAAATAGAAAAGGGTTGGAGTGTAAGAGTGTAGATCAGTGGTACCTGGATTCATTCCCCAAAACTATCAAAAGAAAGGAAGAAATAAATAAGGAAGGGAGAGAGGGAGGAAGGAAGGAAGGAGAAGGAAGAAAGAAAGAAGAGAATTGAAGAGAAAAAGACAGAGTCACAGTATGTGAGTGGTAAGGAGTTCTGCCTCTTGCAGTGATGTCTTGGTGGTAACCAGGGCAGCGGGCCCCAGCAACCTGCAAGCCTGTCTCTGCGCTGCAAGTCCGGGAGCCGTGGACCAGAGCTTGCAGTGCTCATAGATGCAGGCCACCGAGCCACAGTGGACCTGTGATGCAAGTGGTCCCGACCTTTCTGGTACTGCCTCTACCTCTCATGATTTGATCTTTCTACTCCAAGGCCAAACACAAGCTGCATGGGGTGGCAGACAGAGGCGGGAGCAGGAACTGCAGGCTGAGCGCTCTCGGTCCCCACGTGCCTGGTGACCTTGAGCAACTGTCTCACCAACCACCGTCTTCATTTCTGAAGCAGGACCAAGGGACCCAGTGATCCCTAAGACCCTCTGGCTTTGATGATCCATGGCTCTGACCACTATGCTTTTGCCCCCACGCTAGGTGCGGGGAGTCCCCAGGTGCCCCTCCTCCTGGACTATAGTTCTTCACGCAGAGGAGCTGCCTCTTGTTTTGGCATCATCAGATTCTAGCACAGTATGAAGCACACAGTGGGCACTCAATCCGTGCTGCTCCGACTCGGGGGCTCTCACAGTGAGTTAGTCATTGTGTCAGTCCAGGGTCACAAGATCTCCCTGGAGAGACTCACCTTTATATAGGGAGCTGTTCAGAGGGGCAGGAAACGTCTCTCATGTAAGAGAAGTGAAGTGCTGATGAGTGTTGGCGGTTCAGACTTAAAGACGAGGGGCTGAATTCCCTCCCCCAACGACTTCAACAGCAGTGCTGTAAAAAGTGACCTTAGCAAAAATAAAGTGAGAAAAGACACCAACTTTTCAAAGCAGAATGCCTCCTAACTAGAAACCAGAGTCCTTTCCTGGGTCAGTCTTCCTGGAGGAAAAGCGGCAGGAAAGCTGCAGGCTGCTACGTGCTCCTTAAGTGAGCTCACTGATTCTGCATTCTCCTGAAGGCAGCGTGCAGATGCTTCAAGGGGATCACATAGTTCTGTTTTAGCTTGGGCCCAAACTGTAGGGCAAGAGTGTCCTCACCAAGGTGCGCCTCCTCTGGCTGAGGGCCATGAGCCTTCAGGATGGGTAACCTGCACTGATGACCATCCTGCTTGGCTGTGTGGGAAAGGTGGAACTCTTCAAGAGCTGGGAGCAATGCTGCACACCTGTATTCCCAGCACTTGGGAGGTTGAGACAGGAGGATCGCAGGTTCAAAGCTAGCCTCAAAAACTTATTGAGACCCTGTATCAAAAAGAAAAGTAAAAAAGGGCTGGGGGTGTAGCTTGGAGGTAGAATACCCAAGGGTTCAATACCCAGTAATACCTACCCACCCTCTACCAACTACCAATAAAAAGTATCTTCAGGCCCTTAGGTGGGACAAGGCTCTCTGGAGCTTACAAGGCTGGCTGGCAAGGCTTTGAAACCCAACCCAGAATCAAGCTTTTCATCGCTAAACCCATACCTGAGAAACAATAGCCTCGAAATCTAAGCACTCAGACACACACAACGCCTCAATGAGACAAGACTTCCAGGGAGCATCCTGGTCAAACAGAACCAGAATCCCTTCCAAGCATTAGCCAGGTGCCCAGCTCTCCAGACACTAGAACCTCAGTCCTGTCTCTCTTCTCGTGCGTCTTGGAGGCCTCCACCCACCAACTGTGCACGAGGAGCGGCTCCCTACTTTGGGACAGGCAGTCCCCAAAGAAGAAGTCACTAAAGTGGAGCTTTAGAACTGAAGGCATCTTGCAGATCATCTAGTCCAGATCCTCCCCCATGTCATGCACAACTTCCTTCCTCTGAGCCTCTCCAGCGACCCTTGAAGAATGCAGGAAATTGTCCGTAAGCAGAGACACCATGTCTTTATGATCAGGAGGAGCCTGCAAATTCTAGGTAATTACAGCCAGTGCTGGCTTACTGCTTTGACTCAGAGTCTTAAAGCTTCCGTGTGGCTCAGCACATGCAGAGGAATAAAAAGGAAGAACAGATACTGGGGAAGGCACTTGGGGCCACATGTGTGTGGCTGGAATCTCCGGCAGAGCGCTGCTCAAAATCAGACACACATGGCCCTGGCAGAGACTGAGGCGGTCAATTAAGGCTCAGAAGTTTAGAGAGGAAGAGCTGGAGGGAAGGAAAAAACCCAACAACTTGTTAGCAATTAGCAGTCTAAATTCTTTTTTTAAAAAATAAGTCCTGGGACCCGTGAACAAGAAGGAAGCATTTGGCTGAGAAATCATCAAAAGGGCCCCACTCTGAGAACCCCTTCTGCCAGAAAGCTCCGAGCAGTGTATCAAAGAGAAGTTACTCACAATTCTTCCATGCAGAAGCCAAGGCCGACAAACTACTGTCCCTATTTTACAGAACAGGGAAACAAAGTCACAGCAAAGGTTCTGCTTTCCTCTATTTCATTCTAGAAATACTAATTGGACTAGGTAGAGATCTCTTATTAGTGCAATTTTTATTTTTCAAAGACCTCGTCGAGATACTCGATACATATTCCCGAAGTGCCCACAGTTCTGTTAGGGGTTTTGGTAAGAAGCTATATTTGTATGTGCTCATATTTGCACAAAGAAATGCTAGAAGGGTCTGCAAGAAATGAAGAAGAGGAGTTTCCTGTGGCAGATAGCAGGGTTTGGGACAACAGCCTGGGGACCGTAGGAGAAAGAGAAAACAAACTTGTGTCAACGTGGGATTTTTCCTATCTTTTTTTATTCTTTCTTTTTGGCACTGGGAATTGAACTCAGGGCTATCCTACCTTCAAACTACACCTTCAGCCCTATTTTATTTTTTGTTTTGAAACAGAGTCTCACTAAGTTGTTGAGGCTGGCTTTAAACGTGTGATCCTCCTGTCTCAGCCTCCCAAGTACGGGGATTATAAGCATGCACCACTGTGCCCAGCATTATTTTTCTTTTTGAACCATGAGAATGTAACCTATTAAGTAATAAAACAAAATGCAAATCTATTTTTCTGATCTCCACTTCTGCTTCTGAGCAGGCTACATGGGGGGGTGGGGGTGGGGGGAGGGTAGACTAGAGTACGGTGGTCACTACATTACCTAAGGATGCAGGAGAGGCAGCATGCAGCTGGGAGTCTGGACACGTGAAGGCCCCTTCTCAAGGTTGCCTGAGTATCATGGGCCACGCTGACGCCAGATCCTCTGAACTCATGCCGCTGGCCACGGCGCTGATGTTGGCCTCTCTGTGGAATGGCAGATGATTTATGTTCCTATTTCTCGAAGCTGAGAGACTCAAGTTTTCTGCTTTACTTCATTTCCTTTTTTTCTTTTATCGTGCTAGGCACCTAACAACTGAGCGATTTCTAGTAATATCCAAACTTGAATATGTTGCAACAACACCCCGTGAGTCTCCAGTGGCCACCCTACAGCTGAGGTCCAGATCGCTCAGCACTGAGGTCCTCATAATGGCACCCACTGTCCCTTATGTCCACCTCCCGCCTACTTTTCTTGATCACATCTCCACTCTGCCCCGTTCTGGTTCACACCCCTTTTGGCATGTGTGCCGTTGACTCTCCCTGGAATGCTTTTCTCTTTTCCTCCATCGAGTGAATCCCTGATACTTTAAGATCATATGCCATCATGTCCTTCAAAAGCCAGTTCAGGCCAGCGTGGCTTCTGTGGCGTGTGGCCAGCCTACTGTCCGCAGCACCGGAGTGCCCGTCGGTGACAGATGTTCCCATACACCCCACAGCGTTGCACTGCAATGACCCATTTCCGTGTCTATCTCCCAGTTCGTCATGGACTCTTGAAGGCGGGGCCCCTGGTTGTTGCGTCTATACCACAGTGCTGGACCTAGCAGTGACGCTCACTGACTGGTGGTGGCAGTTAGCATGTACACAGCTCCTTCTCTGCACCAGCCCCGTGCTATGAGCTCCACACAGAATTCATCGTATCCTTACCCAAACCTAAGGAAGTGGGGACCAGTGTTAGTCTCATCTTTCAGCCATGCATGCTGAGACACGGTGACATACGTTACAAAGCTTGTAAGCGGCCGAGCCAGACTTTGAATCCAGGTCACCTCCCTCCAGAGCCCGGGCTTTTAAACACTGTGTAATAATGTTAGTAAATAAACAAATGCACGAAACAACTAGAAATCAACCCACCATTGCTAAAGCACAGGCTCTTTGGTTCCAATTTCTAGAATCCTCAAAGAGCAGCCATGCTGGGAACCTGGGCCAGAGTGCCCTCCAAAGTTCCCGTGGGCATTTCCAGCCTCGGAGTTCTCCACGGCTCAGGAACACCCCCAGAGCCACTCGCTTCCTTCCTGTTATGATGGAACTTGAGGTCTTGAGGCTTCTTGTGGCGATCTAGCTCCTAAACACAATGCATATGCAAAGAGGGCCAGTCTACCACTCACTCTCCGTGCCAGGGGCCAGTGGTTTCTGCTCTCTGCTTCAGAACTCTTTCTTGGAACTGGGCTGAAACATCTGTTTGGGCACGAAGGCTGGCCTGCAGTCCCTGTGCTTCCTGGCCAGTGATGGCCCAGTGGCCCTGCCTGCAGGGGAAGGCTGAGCCTGTCTGCCCCTGTTGCTGGTGGGTCCGACAACTGACATGGAGTAGCTGGTCATGCTTCCCTGGGCCCATCTTTCCACTGTCTTCTGAGCCTACTCAGAGATGCTCTGGGAAGGAACGGTTTAAACCTGGCCTGTTGCTGATAAGCAGTCAGAATATGAGGAGGAACCAAGGCCCCAGGGTCAGTGAGGGACAGAGAATGAGTCTCCATGGGAGACTAGTGGAAAGAGAATCAGGTTTGGACACAAAAGCCCAATACTGGAAACTTGGCTCTGCTATTCACTAACGGAGAGACTTAAAATAAGTTATTTACCATACTTGAGTCACATCTGCAAAGGAGGTTAATAGCTTCCTCATGTGTTGTTAGGGACAAATAAAAAATTATGTACAGAAGGGCTTTGTGAGCTAAACAGTGGTTTCCAAGCCTGGTTAATCGTCAGAATTGTCAAAGAATTTCTTTTTTAGTTATAGATTTCTGGATCCTTCTTCAGTTTGCTGAATGAGAATCTCGAGAGGAGGAGGTCAAGGAATTTGCATCTGTAGAAACTTCCTCAGTGCCACAATTCGAAGGCACTGGACACGGTGGCATTAGTACAATCCTATGGTGAAAGAAATCCCAGGCCTGAGTCTTATGCACAAAGGGTGACAGCTAGAACCGCCTGACCTGCGGATGGGGAATTTTAAAGGGATATGACTGCACTATTGATGTCAAGGAAAGAAGCCCAACTCTCTACATAGCTGGAGCCTGGATACCCATGAACTTGGGAATGGCAGTTCTCCATGGACGTAGGGATGGTTCCTTCTGCCACTAAATATTTTCCTAGAGAAAGAACAGTCCTTAAAACGGAGACACACTGACATTTCCCCTGTCTGTCTCTGAACTTCTCATCAGGAAAACCAGAAGCAAGATTTCAAGTTAGAAATGGACTTCTCAGTAAAAGACAACTGTCAAGTATTTGAGACCAGTCTTCTGGCTTCTGGAGTGCAGAGGAGAACAGAGGGCCACCTAGCAACAGTTATGGGAGTAGAAATGCTGAGGGGGAAGTCCCAGGAGGCCAGGAAGCTGGAGTAGGCGTCCGGCTGGGCCACCGACCAAGAGCAGGCGTCAGCTCGCCACTACCTTCGCTGCCTCTCTCTTTTCATCTGGAAAATGTGGTCACAACTTTACTACAGGAAGCTTTCCGAGCCAACAAAATAACAGATGTACAGGGTGGCAGGGTGCTGGGGAAGGCCGCACGAATACAGTGCCCTGGTTTTATTCTTCAAAAGTATGATGACTAATGCACTGTACCACAGAGAGAAACGCTCTCCAAAGACTTAAAAGTCTATGCAACCACTTCATCCAATGGACAGTATGCTCTGTGAATATCATGCTTTATTCCTGAAGGAAAAGAAGTCTCCCTCTCCTAAGAGACATCCCCAAGGAAGGGAGTAACACGATTCTAAATTCCACCCAACAGCAGACAGATGCACTTAGAAACTTCCTGATGAGCTACCAAGTCTAAGAGGTTACGTCAGGTGATTTGGAAAAGAAGGGTTAAAAGTGAGCAAACTGCCTGGGGTAAAAAGGAAAGAGATCCTGGAAGGCTTTTTGAAACCACTGAGTAGCAAATGTACCTCCCACCTCCCGCCCACGCACCACTGGAAATAACTTTAAATAATGCATCTGAGAATGTCGACAGAACAGGCAGTCTGGATTAAGGAATTTTAAAGGGATGGTGTTCCAACAAGGATTCTTCCAGGCAATCATCCTGGGAATCATTGCACTCATAGGCAAGTTCACCCCAACAAATACCCTCAGCAAGCTTCCAGCTCCCGCTGAAATCCTGGTGCGGTAAATCCTATTCTGTGGAAAAGTAGTTTATGGCAAGAGAAGGTGTGGCATTTCATGCAGCCAGCATCCTTGCACTTCTACCTTCAACAGTGTGTGGAAGAGTCACTTACTCTCACGTAACAAAATTCCATAGAAAGCTTGGCTGGTGTTTTGGAACTTGTCAAAACGGAACTAGAGTCATTCATCCTTTTGGCAAGTATTAATTAAGCATCTACCCCATGCAAAATACTGTTCTAGCCTGAGGGATACAGCAGTGTACAAAGTGTACAACAGGTACAAAGTGCTTTGCCCTCATGCAGTTTATTTTCAAAAGGAAAGGATGGAGAGTAAATAAATACATGCCTCTCACAGTAAGTGTTTTGGAAAAGTGTAAAGCAGGGGAGACGGGAAGGGATTTCTATTTTACATAGAAAGCTCAGATATGGTAATAAATGAATGAGAAAGGAGCTTTCCCAGCTGGCCGGCGAGCACCAAAGGTCAGAGGCGGTAGCATGTTCAGTGCATTCAAGAGACAACGGGTGGACCATGTGGCTTCAGTTGAAAGACCAAAGAGGAGGAAAATAGGAAACAAGATTCACAGAGGCAGCAGGGGACACACTAACAGGAATTTGAAGGCTTTAAATTTAACTCCGTGATGGGGAAAACACCAGGACGTTTTGAGCATTAAAGCAATCTGCCTTACATTTTTGTGTGTGTGGTACTGGAGATGGAACGCAGGGGCATTCTACTGCTGAGCTACACTCCCCTATTTCACTTTTTTAGTTTGAAACAGGGTCTCACTAAGTTGCAGAGGGTCTTGCTAAGTTGCTGAGGCTGGCCTTCAATCTTCAATCTTCCTATCTCAGCCTCCCAAGTACCGGAATTACAGGTATGCGCCAGCACTCCCAGCAATCTGCCTTACATTTTTAAGAAATGTAGGAAAGCAAAAGAGAAAACAAGGATACCAGATTGGAGGCCAGTGCAACCACACAAAATCTACCCCATGGGTGAGGTGAGAAAGCCCGGGTGACTTGGACCAGCGTGGAAGAAACGAGAGACAGATTTGCTGATGGGCTGAGGTGAGAACAAGCCAGGTGTTAAGGATGGCTCCCAGGTGTTAGACTTGAACATCTGGAAGAAAGGCATTATCCGACCCGGAGATGACAAAACTAGGAAGAATGATGTCTGAGATACCTGTTTGACATCACAAGGAGATGCTGAATAGACTGGACAACAGGAGAGAGGACTGGGCTGGGTGTGTGCACGGGAGTTGTTGGCACACAGGTGCTATTTAAAGCCAAGAATCTGGGTGAGAGTGCCATGAAAGTGAGTTTAGACAGAGAAAAGAAATGGCCCAAGCTTTAGCCTGGGGACCTCTAATATTCAGAAATGAAAAGAAAAACCTACCAGGGAGTCTGAGCAGAAGCAGCTACAGAAGTAGGGCCAAGAGAGAAGAGACTGTTGGAGTTGGGTGTGGTGGTGCACACCTGTAATCCTAGTACTTGGGAGGCTGGGACAAATGGATCCAAGGTTCGAGGTCAGCCTCAGCAACTCAGCAAGACCATTGGAGACTCCTGGAAGCCCAGTACCCTCAAGGGTTCCTCAGGGGAGGAAAGCTCAGTGATTTGCATCAAACACTGATGATGGAGGTCGAAGGTGATCACTGGATACTGCGATACCACGGCCGCTGGGGACCCGGACAGGAGCTGCTCTGGTGGCCATCCATGGATATTTAAACCAAACCCTGATGAGGAAATCAGAGCTCAGAGAGGGGAATTTATTTCCTGGCTTTCCCAGTCATTAGCTGCTTGGCCTTGGGCAAGTTACTTTTATCCTTGTTGCGTTAGTTGATACAGCTGCAAAATGGGCAGTTGTAAAAATACTCAGCACTTTGGGTTGTACTGAGGATTAAGATAATCATTAGAACAGAGTCCCACACAAGGTCAGTGGTGCTGGGGATCGAATCCAGGGGCATTCTGCCTCCAAGCACACACCCCCAGCCCTATTTTTTTTTTGAAACAGATTCTCACTAAATTGCTGAGGCTGGCCTTGAATCTTTGATCCTCCTGTCTTAGCTTCTAAGCACTAGGATTACAGGTGAACGCTGCCCTGCCCGACTCAATATCATTTTTTATTTCCATTGCACATGTTACTCGGAGGACCTGTGTCGATTTGGAGTAGAAAAAAGCTGGTTCTACTTTATCTCTCCTTCCACAAAATATGCATGCCCCATGAGTAGCTTTTCATCTTTGCCTTTCTAGTATCCTTTTATTAGTGCCAATCAAAAAATATTTTCTTGGACTGGGGTGTAGCTCAGTGGCGGGGCACTTGCCTGTTTATGTACAAGACCCTGGATTCAATCCCAGGGATGCAAAACAACACAAAATTAACATGCTTTTTCACATGGAGTGACATCTAATCCTCACACCATTCTTTCAGGAAAGTTAACTATTCCATTTTTGCAGCTCAGGAAGCTAATGCTCAAGGCTAAATGACTTTCCTAAGGTCATACAGGGAGGTGGCAGAGCTGGGATTCAAACCCAGGTCTGTAGACACCATAGCCTTTCACAAGTCCTCCCAGCCCTGAACACTGACGCCATATACTGTCTTAGTGATCTGCAGAGGGTGTGGCTCTAGGGCTTTATGATAGGTAGTCTGGGAACAAGGAAAGCTGTCTGAATTAAACATCAGACTAGGCATGCACGGGTCTCCCCTCTAGGGTATGTTTAAGACTGGGGTGAGAAATTCACCGACAGTTTTATTCTCACCATGCAAGTGCTCGCCCCGTGTCATGGGGTTGGGCCTGTGGGAGGATGGGAACAGGAAGTAATTTGCTGATGGTTGACCAGACCCCTGTGACTTCTCAGTGTTGCAGAACTGCCACCAACAGTCATAGCAGCTCCTGGAGAACACAGAGCTTTGGTCAGAAGGCACCTGTGGTGACAGCGTGGGGCACGTCAGTGGAAAATAAACACCCTCTGAGGCACTGTTTCCCCCTTTGCAGAACACAGGGTACCCGGGAGGTTAATTATAGCCGCTGTTTCCCCAACCCCCACGAAGGGCAGTTGGACATCTACAAGTGTCTGGGCTGTTTGTAGTGTTTTTCTCTTTATTTATTTACTATTTTGGTACTGGGGATTGAAACCAGGGGCCTTATACCTCTGAACTATACCCCTAGCCCTTTCTATTTTTTATCCTGAAACAGGCAGGTAAGGTCTTGCTAAGTGGCTGAGGGTCTTGCTAAGTTGCTGAGGCTAGCCTGGAACCTGCGATCCTCCTGTCCTAGCCTCTAAAGTATTGGCATTACAGGTGTGTATCGCCATGCCTGCTCCCTCTACTGAGCTGCAGCCAGTCCCACACCTGGCATGTGGCTGGCAGCTTGGAGTGGCAAGGACACCAGCCTGGGCTGCTGCCAGGGAATCTCTTACGTGGGCACAAGTCCACTGTGTGCTTGTGGGATTATCTGGTGGGGCTCTGGGGATGGGCCACCTCCCTAGGCCAGAGAGGGGGATCTGGCCCTCTGTAGTCGGTGGGTTCCTGAGACAGGTGCCGGGGATCTGGAAGGCAGGCGTTAGACAGAAGAGGAGGAGAGAATTCCCTGTCCCCTGGCCTTGCTCTGCCCGGGGATGCTTGAGGAACATTTGGAGACTTGGGGACTGGCGCTCTGCCACCGGAGGCAGCCAAGTCCGAGCCAAGGGGGGTGTCTCGAGGGAAGACCAGCACTGAGGCCGGTCTTGAGTGGCCTTGATCCTGGCCTGGTCAGTCTCGTTCAGCTTGTTATACTTCAACCGCAGAAGTGCTATGGGAAATATAGGTATTGATCGGTGTCTATACGATCAGGTAGGAGGGAGGAGGGGAAACTATTATTGATGAGTCCCTCTATGATATATAAATTGGGAGGCCAGGACAGCCACGTCCCAGGTCTCCACTGGGAGGAAAGGGGAGGGCGCTCTCTCTCTCTCTCTTTCAGCCAACCTCTCTGGGGCTTCTTCTCTTAGGTGTAGCGGGATGTTCAAGATTTGGAAAACTGGACTGGCCTCCTCATTCATGAATTTTGTCTGAGTGGGCAATACTGTGTTTGCAGTATCTGCCTGCAGATGGAGAACGCCCATGTGGATGACCAGACCTCCTCCTAGAGCAGTTGGGGCTGCAAGTGGAGGGCAAAGCTTCCTAGAGGCAAGCTGGCCTCAGAAGGTGATGCCCCAAGCTGCAGAGCAGAGTCATTCCCTGCACAGCATATCCAAGCCCCTCCTCTTGTCGCAGGGTTGTCCTTCTTCTTGGGGTTTCCACCAGTTCCAGGTAACTGCCAACACCACACAGCTCTTCTGCGGCAGCAGAGGGGCGGCACAATGTGATCAGACAGATCTACCGCCCAGTCCCCAGAGCAGTCAGAAGGACAGAAGCATTCCAGTCTCCTCTGCTTCTGGAGCATGTTCAACAGAGAAAAATGGAATTTTGACTCAACTTCAATGAACTGAGGCTCATGAGCCCCTGGCCTTTGGGGGAAGGATGCTGCTGCGGGCAGCAAATGGTCCCGAGGCCATGGGGCCGGGGGAGCCTGGAGACCTCTCTGCAGTTTGCAGAAGCTGGCAATGGCTGGGAAGCATATGTTGTGTTCTGAGACTCAAGCATAAACTTCTGCTGGATGTTTGGATTTGGGTGTTGTAATTATTCCCTGGGGAGTGGATCTACATGTGTGCTGCGAAGGGGTGAAGGAGAAACGGGTAGGGAGAGCAGAAACAGGAGGAGCAGGGCTCGGTCGTTACTGCGGACATTCTGGTTGATGTTCCTCCAGCAATTTCTGTCCTGCAATTTCAGCAAAGGCCCCAAAAGATGAAAACTCTGCCAAAGCCACACCAATCTCTGGTGATTGGGACACATTCTGAATGGTCACTGACAGTGGTGCCACATCTGTTCTGAGAGCGGCAGCCACCTCCCTCCACAGCGACAGGCAAGGCCCATGCAGACCACAAGCTCTACCCAACGGCCGAGCAGCAATCCCAACAATAACATTTCCTGAGTGTTGTTTACGTGCCGTGCACCATCTAAGCATTCAGAACGCATCTCATTTCACAGGAATGTGTGGTGGCGCACGCCTGTCATCCCAGTATTTAGGAGGCTGAGAGAGGACGGTCCCAGGTTTGAGGTCAGCTTCAGCAACTTAGGGAGACCCTCAGAAACTTAGCAACACCTTGTTTCAAAATTAAAAAAAAATGAATAAATAAAATAGGGCTGGGGGTGTAGCTCAGAGGTAGAATAGACCCTGGGTTCAATCTCCACTACAAAAATAAAAAATAAAAAGGGCCGGAAGTATAATTTGGCAGTAGAATGGCCCTGGGTTCAATCTCCATTACCCCCTAACACACACACACACACACACACACACACACACACACACACACACACACAATCATTTGATCTTTGGATCAACCCCATGAGGTAGGCAATATTATGGTACCCACTTTACAGATGAGCAAAGAAGAAAGTGAACAAATTGTACATGGTCATGCCGACACTGGCAACAACTCAGTTGCCAGCGCGGGTTTGACGGAGCCTCTGTGCTCAGCCACCATCCTAGCTGCCTTCATCCTCAGCTGACGCGCTTCGAGGTGCGTGAGGCTGGAAGGAGGAAGCGAGTTTGCAAAGCTCGCGCTGCCCTTAGTATCTGCAGTTTCGCCGATGAGGAAACCGTGGGTCACAAGGTGTTAAGCAATTGGTTGGAAGGCACACGGCTAGTGAGCAGCACAGCTGGGCCCGAGCGCCAAGACTGAGCCCATCTTCTGTCCTCTCCATTTTGCCCTGCTGCCCCTGGACCACAGGCCTGGAAGAAGGGGGTCTGCTTCTCAAATGGTTCCGATTTCAAAGTAAAGGCAGAAGAGGAAGCTGAGAAAAAATTTCTCTTTAAATGTCTCATAAGTTATGTTTCCCTGGGATTTTGGAAAAGGCTCAAGCCAAAGGGCCAATGGGTAGCAATTTCCGGAAGGCAGATTTAGATTTCACATGAAGGACTTTCTAGTATTCACCAGATATGTCCAAATAGAGACAATGGACTGCCTTTTAAAGGGGGGGGGGCCTCCCCAACCACAGAAGAGTCCAAGCACAGTCTTGAAGAACACTTGGCGGTGACAGTGTAGAAAAGAACTGGAGACTATGAATGAGAACATTCCAGAATCCCAGTATGGGTTGGAGGGGCACCCCACTGAGGCAGCTGAAGGGGCAGGTGTTCTCTCTTGCAGCTTCCTGGCAGATAATGCCCAGGCATTTGGCCTGAAATATGCCAATCAACTACTCCCATTAAGAACTTGGAACTGTATTTATTTACTTATTGGGTACTGGGGATTGAACCCAGAGGCATTCCACCTCCAAGCTCTATCCCCAGCCCCATTTTACTTTTTATTTTGAAACAGGGTCTCTCTAAGTTGCTGAGGCTGGCCTTGAACCTGCAATCCTCCTGTCACCCTGTACTGGATTATAGGCATGCACCATCTGTAATAGGCTGCATTTTGTTTTTGGACACGAAGTGTAGGAAGGTATCTGTGAAGCCTGCTGAGTCCTCCCCTTGCACCCCAGCACTCAGATTCTTAGGTTCAAGGCTGTCTAGGAACTTTCTGGGGTGGGAAATTCCATAACCTCTCTTGGTAGCCCTCTGACTGAAAAAAAAAAAAAAAAAAAAAAAACAAAAAAACAAAAACCCTGCCAGGGTCAACTAGACCCTGGCACTGCCAATCTGTCCCTCAGGGGTTGGACAGAAGGAAGCCTGGGACCTCAGAGTCCGTCTGGGCTGCTGAGAAAGCCCCTCTCATGTGACCTCCCTTCCCCTCTGCAGGAAGTGTGCAAGTTCGCCCTGGGTGAGGATCTGCCCAGGCAGCTCCGCAGGAGAGTGAACTGACCCTCCGCCTCCCCCCCGGGGCGTCACGCCGGCCGCTGGCCTCGGACACTTGGAGGGCAGTCTGGCTGTCTGGTTTCTGCAGTTTGCATCTTATGCGGATGCACTGTAGTGCACGTCCATTTATCTTCCGGCTGCTTCCAAATGTGCACAGCTGAATTCCACTGCTGACTTTGGCACTTGCTCCTGGTATCTGAGAACGGATTCAATTAAAAAGGAAGGACCAGATGCTGCGAATCACTGCCTGGTTTCCAGAAGCCCCCCTCCCCAGGCCCCAAATTACTTGATGATGAGCAGCAGCAACGCAGCAGAGAAACGCTGGCCTGACGGCTTCCAAACTGGCTCTGAGCCAGGGGAGCTGTGGGTTCCCCTTCCTAGGAGGTCTTTATGCCCCAGTACATTCTTTTGTCTGGTATGGGCATTGTTGTAGAGAACTTGGCTGGGGGCAGAGGATGGACAAAATGATCCCAGGGCTTCTCCTTAGCCTCAAGACTCTCTGCTTCTCCTCAGCTGTTCTCCTAGTATCTGTGGAGGGGGAGGTGTGGTCAAGGGGACATTGAAGGCAGGATTAGAACTCCATAAGAGGAAAAACAAAGGCCGAGGACAGAGGCGACTTGCCAAACTTAAGCACGGGATAACAGTTTATTAGGAAACTTGAATCCTTTTTCCACATGCATCTGTGCCCTTTATACAGAATCAGGTAATAATAAGGCTGAGGCTAGACTGAAGGACCTCAAGCAGCATGCTCAACAGACTATTTTTTAATTTTGAAACAGGGTCTCGCTAAGTTGTTGAGGGTCTCATTAAGTTTCGGAGGCTGGCCTCAGACCTACGATCCTCCTGTCTCAGCCACCCAAGGACTGGATTACAGTCGTGCACCACCACGCCCAACTTCAACAGACTAGAACGTGCCCTCGCAAGGCACTTAAGGGTTGCCGGTGCTCAGTCTTCCCTGCCTGCCTCTGGACCTACTCACCAATTCCACATCCTGGTCTGTGCTCAGTCTCACTCTGTCCAAGTGAGACTGAGCCTCCCGAGGACTCCGGTGGCCATCTTGTCATGGATAGCTACGGCAGGACCACCTGGTGACTTTTCTTTTTGGCACTTGGAATTGAACCCAGAGGCATTCTACCTGTAGGCTACACACCCAGCCCTTTTTATTTTTTATTTTGAAACAGGGTTTTGCTAAGTTGCTAAGGCTGGCCTCAAACCTGCACTCCTCCTGTCTCAGTCTCCCTTGTACTGGGATTGTAGGTGTGCACCACCACACCTACTAGAATGGATGATTTTACAATTAAAATTGTCCCTGAAAAATCCAGGACATATGCATAGGTATTTCCAGAGCCTCCGCCAGCTCTCAGCTCATCCCAGACCAAAGCCTTGGTGCCGAGGGTCTCTGTCCTGTGGCGCTCAGCCCGATGTCCTGTGTTCCCATGGTCTGTGGATGCTTTCCCCACCGTGCTCCCGGCAGGTCCTCCCGGGCAGCTCACCCCACTGCCACTCCTACTTGGGCGCCTTTATTTTCAGCTATGTCAGGAATTGGCCACCATTAACTGTAGCTCAAGACCATGCGCTCCCAGAGGTGGAGTTGGGGGACACGGTGACCAGACAGATGGGCTTTGGCTTCTGGCTCCACTACTTTTTAGATGAGGGCGTGGGCATCATGTATAGTCCTTAATGTCTGTGTGCCTTCTAGAAGAAAATGGGAGGCGGCTGGGCCCGCCTGGCAGCGTGGCTGTGATCCTGAGGTGACGTATGGAAAGGGTGGCATGGCATGTAGGAAGCGAGCGGGTTAGCAGGTTAATTACAGCCCACGAACCCCCGGCTACCAGCACCGTGGGACTGGCTCTCCCTCCTGTCCTGCATGCCTTCCTAAGCTGCATTTACTTATCATTACTATTATTATTATTATTATTATTATTACTATTATCTGTGGTAATAGGTATTGAACCCAGGGGCATTCTTCCTCCAAACTACACTCCCAGACCTATATTATCTTTTATTTTGAAATGGGGTTTTGCTAAGTTGCTGAGGCTGGCCTCTAACTTGTGATCCTCCAATCTTAACCTCTCAAGTGTTGGAATTATAGGTGTGCGCCACCACGCTAAGCTCTAAATTGCATTTACTTCTAACTTTACTTCTGTTGACTTCATCGAACTTCTACCATCTAACTCCTGAGAGCTAATCCAGGTTGGAGGACAGCCTCAGCAACTTAGCGAGACCTGTTTCAAAATAAAAAAGGACTGGAGGTGTAGTTCAAAGGTAGAATGCTCCTGGGTTCAATCCTCCCCAAACACAAGCTCACTCATCACCCAATACTCTTGGCTGACTTCTGTAGGGGTTAGCCTAAAAGTGATGAAATTTCTCTTCTTCCCCCAAACCTTCACTCCTAAAAACACCATCATTGCCAAATTACTGTGGGATAGAGATGGTATTGCCCTCTCTGAGCCTCTTTTTCAAAGTAGACATAGAAGTGGATTTGGGGAAGGAAAGGTAAAGAGTTCTGAGTCTCTAATACCATAGAATGGGTGAGCTTATCATATTTAAAGTGGATCTTGGATAGTCATGAGAATGCTCCCTGCAATAAAGGGAAATGGTGGGGAAGGCGTGTGCTGGACGCTTATTCTATGCTAGACACCAGACTAGAAGCATTATACACACACGTTACATACACTTCTCACTTCATTTTCTCAGAAACCGTGACAGAAGGATTATCATAAACATTCAACTGGTGAGAAAAACTGATGGCCAGAACGGGATCTTGCTCTGAATTACACGGCTCCTAGAAGACAGAGCCAAGACTCACACTAACATCACACTTAGGGAAACCTAAGTAACCAGGCTGGGGCTAGAGCTCGAGGTAGAGTGCATGCCTAGCACGAGCAAGGCCCTGAGATCCATCCCCCGCTACTGGCTAGGCAGTGTAGCTCAGCGGTAGAGTGCATGCTTAGCATGCATGAGGTCCTGGGTTCCATCTCCAGCACCAAAACAAAACACACACACACACACACACACACAAAACAAAGCAAGCTAACAAAAAACAAACAGAATTGAAATTAAAGTTCAAAATGACTTTGTGAAGCTCCTTTTGTCACCTCTGAGGTCTCCTCCCTCCCCTCCTTCCCCCACAGGATGTTGAAAATGATGAGAACTTTTGAGATACTATCAATCACTTTCTTTTACGGACAGAAAACTGAGTAAGTGGTTTGGGGCAGTGTCAGAATCAAAGCCCAGTTTCCAGATTTCTGGCCCTGTTCTTCTCTGCTAGTAGTATTATTCAAGGGAAGAGAGGGCCCAAAAGGAACTCCATGATAGCAGTTATATATGAGGACCTGCTTATCACTACTAAAGGAGACAATAAGTCTTAACTGCAATCTGAGATTCAGGACACTTATTCATTCAACAAATTTAGTAGGCACTGTGCTTAGTAGTGGCCAAAGAAGATAAGAAAGATAAGCTGTCAGGGACCTCACAGCTCAGTGAGATACAGGTCCATTCACACAATTCTCTTTTATCAAATTAAGTGTTATAACAAAATATGGATGAAATGTTTGGGCAGCCCAGAGGGGGAAGAGGCAAGTCAGATCCTCTGCAAAAGGTATTGGAAGGATTCACTGAGAAGAGGTAAGAAAAGAGGCATCCAGCAGAGGGAACAAGCTAGAAAAAGGTTTCCAGCTTCCCCTCAGGGGCAGGAGGAAATACTGGAAAAGGCTGCAAAATAGGGGTGTAGTCTTCTCTCCAGATAGGAAGTAGGAGACTCTCAGGTGTCTGATGGCACACAAGGAGCTGGGTAGACCAGTTGGTCTCAGTTACTTGGATTTTATGGGCCAATGCAGTCTGACAGCAGGAGCCGGGGGGGAGGGGGATCCTATGGATTTGTTACCTCTTAGTCTTCTCCAGTAGGAATCTGAACCTCAAATCCCCACTCCCAATTATCACCATCAGTCTGTTAAATAAGGGTGTTTTAATAGCAAAAAAGATAGAAAGGGCACAATCTCAGACTAAAGGGAACTTCCTCCCTAAAAGGATCACCTGGAAACTTTTGGTCAGAATTCATCTCGCCTGCACTCATTGCACTGTGGAGTCACGGGAGTTAGGACCAGGGTCATGACCGAAGAATAGAGCCCACACTGGGTGTGGTGGCGCACACCTGTCATCCTAGTCCTTGGGAGGCTGAGACTAGGAAGATCACAGGTTCAAGCCAGCCTCGGCAATCTAGCAAGACCATGTTAAAAAAAAAAAAAAAAAAAAAAAGAATATAGCCCATCAGTACAGGTAGATCTAGAGACAAACCACTGTGTGTGTGTGTGTGTGTGTGTGTGTGTGTGCGCGCGCGCGCGTGTGTGTGTGGTTCTGGGGAATGAACTCAGGAGCATTCTATCTCTAAGATATACCTCCAGCCCTATTTTATTTTTTATTTTAAAATGGTCTCGCTAACTTGCGGAGGGCCTCACTAAGTTGCTGAGGCTGGCTATGAATCTGTGATCCTCCTAGTCTTAGCCTCCCAAGTACTAGGATTATAAGCATGTGCCACCACGCCCAGCACAAACCATTTCTTTTACCTGAAATGGTGCAGTTTTTTGGTTGGTATATATGATAATCTACAGGTTGGTATATATGATAATGTACATCTGAAGTTCTCTGCCTTATATTCCCCTTTAAGTATATGAACCAAGGTGCAAGTTTCTATTTTTGTGTACATACATGTAACTAACTTCTTGGTATTCTTTCTAACCAAGAATTTCTATAACCATCTATCTACACCATATGCTGAAAGCCTCCCCCACCACTTTTTTTTTTTTTTTTTAAGAACCCAATATCAAGCCGGGCGTGGTGGCGCGCGCTTGTAATCCCAGCATTCGGGAGGTTGAGACCGGAGGATCCGGGTTCGCGGCCAGCCTCAGCTACCTAGTGAGGCATTCCGCAACATTGTGAGACTTGGTTTCAAAATAAAGAATAAAAAATAGGGCTGGGGGTGTAGCTCGGAGGTAGAATGCCCCTGAGTTCAATCCCCAGTACCGCAAAAAAAAAAAAAAAAAAAAAGAAAAAGAAAAAGAACCCAATATCAGGAGAGTTACAAGCTTCAAACTCACTATTCAAATTGTCTCGGAGCCCTCTGCCACATTACACTCAGTTATAAGAATCAGTAACTCTCTAGAGGAATCCTGTATCCAGGGTACTGGAGGGAAATGCAGAATGTACACTCTCCACCTTAACAACATAGGTTGTTAGTGACACAGCCACTTCTCCAGAACTGTGTGAGGAACTTTCCCACAGTCAACCAGATGTGCACACAAGACCTCAGAATGCATTCTGAATGCTAAGATTACAGGATCCACCACAGTCCTATGGCCAAAGAGAACACGCTTAGGTCTGTTTTTTAGAAGGAGATGGATTCTTCCAAACAACTTACACTTTCAAACTCCTAAATTTTAGATCTCAAGCCAGGGATGACATTAAGAACTAAATATTTGTCAAATAAAGAAGGAATGGATTTTTTTTTTTTTTTTTTTTGGTACTGGGGATTAAACCCAGGGTCACTCTACCTGCGAGCTACACCTCCAGCCCTTTATATTATTTATTTTTGAATAAAGGTCTTGCTAAGTTGCTGAAGCTACCCTTGAACCTGTGATCCTCCTATCTCAGCCTCCCAAGTACTGGAATTATAGGCATATGCTACCATGCCTGGCTTTTTTTTTGTATCTTCTCTCTTCATGACAAACATTTTGACCTCTGAGGAACAGCCACCACCAGGGCCTCAGGTGGTCTGAGATCTAAACCCAATTAGCCAGCAGACATGTGTGTCAGTACCTCAGTGGGACCTGTGGAGCATGATACCACACCCGGATTACAGGATTCAAGGTTGCGCAACTACTTTCTTCATAAAAGGAAATCGGCCTCTGAGGATTGGGTGAGGCAGAACAAGGGTGGAACAAAATCCTGGGATAAAGTTGGGTGGTAGAGATGGGAAGGTCAGAAAAGAATCAGTTTTCAGTCATTTTCTTTCTCTGCACACCTACCCCAAGACTCCACTGCCTCTCTATTAATAGATGAGGTAGTTGGCGGCCAGGGATGCCCTCTGGGTGCTGAGATTCAAGGTCCCTGGTGAAGAAGCCCAGGAGCCACAGGCACATTTGTGAAAGTAGCTTTCCGGGGACAGTCTCCCTGCTTCAGAGCTGGGAAGCAGGCTCTGCCCCCACGATGTCTGTGAGTCATCACCATCATGTGCAAAGGGGGGGCACTTGGCCTTAGCAATGGACTCCTGGGTTAACTGACCTGGACACCTCTCTGGGTCATGAGTCTGGGTGGCAGCTAGTAGGGCGGCCTGTTGTCGAGGAGGTAGTATCTCTCTCTTCAGAGGCAGGGGGCTGAATTCTGGGCCAAACTTATAATTTTGTCCAGGTTATTACCTGCCTCCTGCCATAGTTGAAATTACTAGGCTTGGAGCCCTAAAACAAACCCTCCAGTGACCATAGGTTTTGCATGTGGGTGGCCTTCTTCCAACTCCTAAAATAAAGAAAACATGAGACAGTTGCCTATTTTTCCCTACTGTCACATCTAGAAAGCTCAGCCCTTAGGAAACTTCAGGAATGAAATTCTTTATTAAAATAATAATAGTAATTGTTTCCAAAGTCAGCCATCTCTAACCTCCTTGGGGAAAAATGGCCTCACTAACATCCTACCAGCCGTAGACTTGGGAATTCTGTTATTCTGTCTTTACGCACAGCAACTGAAGCCAATTCATCTCCGGTGCTCAGGTTCCCCTGGAAGCTCTTCCCATACCTGGCTGGCCCGTGTAGACTTTCACAAGGCTGTCTTCAACCAAGACGAAGGGCAGAGGTGTTTTCAAAGCTGAGGAATGTGACCTTCTTCCAGGTGCCTTCTCAGGGCAAGACATGGGGAGGCTGTGATTCAGATGTTCCATATGATACCCAACTGGGCTGTTCCATGGACAGCTCGAAGCCCAGGACTCAGCCTATGAATAAAGGTCACCTAGGTTTGGTTGCTCTGAGTTGCAGTCTATGAAGCACAAAACTTTGCTCTGGTCTCTGAGACCCATAGCCACGGCACCTTCAGCAAGGCAGGCTGCTTTCCAGGTTCAAGTGAGTCATTGTTGAGGTCATGCACGTTAGCACGGAGGGAATGGTGGCCTCCAAGCCAACAGGCCCTCTAGTCCACCAAGATGAAGAAAGACAAACTCTTCAAAGACTGGAGTGCACACTCCAAGAATGCCTGGTCCCTAGAGTGCTTTTCCCATGTCATCACTAATTTCTTTTCTACCCTAGAAAAATGTGCCTTTTTGCCAATCACTCAACCTATACCAGGTCACCATGTTCTCTTGCTTTCATAACTCAGTCATTTCTTGTATCCAGGGAGGGGAGATGTTTGTCCTTATAAAACAGCGGGCTCCAAAGAACAATAAAACATTACACGTGTGCCAAGAACTTTGTGCTAAATCTCACTTATTCTCAATGTCAAGAAGTTTCTTTTTGAATGTGATCTAAACTTGTTTTTGAAATTAGAAAATTGCCTACTCTATCTCTGCCTATCTCTGACTCTCAATCAGGCAAGTTTTTCCATATTTTGAAGGAGACAAGCACTACTGGACTATTTGCTTTGAAATGGAAACATAAATAGGCATTTCAAAGATACATGTGACTTGTCCACAACCACCTAATTCAGTAAGTATCTACTAAATACCTACATGAGTAAAGCTTGGGTAATTAGAGAGGAGGACATTCCAAAAATGAACCAGACACAGTACTCAACTTCAGAAAGCAAATTACTTGGGGTTTTTGTTTGTTGTGTTTTGTTTTTTTGGGTGCTGGGGATTGAACCCAGGGGCATTCTACCTCTGAGCTTACACCCCAACCCCTTTTATTTTATTTTGAGAAAAGGTCTCACTAGGTTGCTGAAAGTCTTGCTAAGTTGGTGAGGCTGTCCTTGAACCTGAGATCCTTCTGTCTCAGCCTCTCCAGACCTGGGATTACAGGCGTGTGCCACTATCTATGGCTAGCTAACTGACTTGTTTAAAGAATGAGTAAATGGACAAATGAATAATGAATGAATGTAAAGTCAGGACGAGTGGTCAAGTTTATAACAATTCTACTCCTGCATTTCATTGATTAGTATAGTCCAAAGAAGAGTGAGGATAATATATATTTTTCCTGAGTTAAAATTCAATGATTCATCTTCCTGCTTAATGTTTTGTCTATTGCCCAAAACCTCAAACACACTCTTTCTTTCTGGAGTCTTTTACAATCTTGGGTCATCTGAAGTCTCCAATCTGACCTTGAATGATAAAGGCAAGGGATCTTTGTGACTTTTGGAGTAGGGTCCTACTATATTTTACGTTTTGTGATGACTTTCTGCCTTCTTTCAATATTTTCAAAAGATCTTCATTTTAATAGTTGGGCTTAGTGGCACATGCCTATAACCCCAGTACTTGGGAGGCTGACCTAGAAGAACTGCAGGTTTAAGGCCAGACTCGGCAACCCCAAAGCTCTTTAGTTTGGACTCTTACATCTCTCCCCATGCTGACGTCATTAGTATATTGGGTTAAACGTTTTCTTGTACCTCACTATCTTAGACTTGAATTCATTACTAACACAGATAATTCTATTTTTCAAGAAATAAATACTACTTTCCTTCATGGGATATTTGATCCTTTTTGTAGAGAACACACTATAGAACTTGTAAGCTGCAGGTTAGGGTTAAGGGAGACACAAACACGTAATGGATACACATCTGCTCCCAAGGAAATTCCAATTTCAATTGGGAATCAATATTAAAACATGGTGGCACAGGGGCTCAAAAACTAATATATATGTTGAGAGTTCACAGGAAGGAGGTGGTTGGTTGCAGGCAAAAGCTGGTAGGAGAGGTTTTCAGACCAAGGCAAGGACCTCTCGAGGAAGGGTCAAAAGGGAAGAGTGTCCAGGGTTCAGTCCCCAGGACTAAACACACACACATAAAGGGAAGAATTAGTCCTATCCTCAGCCCTCTGTCCTTTGTACCGCAATATGTTTCGTAGGTCTGGACAAGCAGGAGGCCGGCCAGCGGTGCTATGGTAATGCGACGGAAGTGAGGCTGCTGTGACCTTGAGCAGACCTCTATATCACCGTGGAGCTCAAGGCCTGGAGATGAGAGGAGGGAGGAAGAACAAGCTCATTTTGAAAAGCCCACAGATGTCGGAAACTGTGAGTATGACCCCCAAAGAGGCTCAAAAAGGCTGACCTGCAGAACTTGCAAGTGCTAGCGTGTCGTTCTCGTTACCAAGGGTTTTTACTATTTCCATGCCATGTAAGTTGTGCCATTACCTTTTAGGTTGGAACATTCAATTTCTTGTACTTCATGTTAATTGTCCAAGGTGGGGGTGGGGGCAGAGGGACTTCAGAATAAGGAGCACAATGAAAAGGCCCAACTAGAATATTATCCATTGTCTTTTTCTTTGTTATCCCAAATCAGTCAATAAGATCATTGAGCCCTCCCAAGAAACAACTAGATCTGCTAATATCCTCAGACAAAGAAGCCAAGAAATTCAAAGCAGATGGTGCGAATCATATAATCATGCAAATTAGCACCAGCTTAGGGGCTTGGTGGGATTACAATGTTGGGGGGGGTGTTTAATATAAACCAGAAAGTATAACCCTAGCACTAATATGCTTTTTGTGAAGAAATCTGATGATTCTGGCTAAATGTGGACCAAAGCTTCCTGGAGTTCTGAGCCTCAGGGACTTCCAGCCCCACACAGCAGATCTTTCGGGAACTCTATGTGTACCAAGCAGAAGCATTCCTTCACCTGTCAGTAATACACCTCCTCTGCAAATTACATCCCAAACTGTTAACATCAAGAGCAGAAGTAAATTATGGTGAGAACAAGATGAACACAGCCATCTTCCAGTGGTGCTGTGAGGATTACATGGAATGAACTATGTATTGCAGGCACCTAATAGATACGTGTCACCATTCCACCTTCTGTGTCCCTGGCCCCATCAGGGACCAAGAGATTCAGAACGAATCCCAGGATATGGTTTGCACACACAACACATTTATACATACAACTTCAGGGTTTTCTATAGTTTTGTGAGCCATTCCCATCCGCTTTGTTGCAAGGTAGAAAGAAAACGCAAAACTCAAGTGGTCAAGGGGGGTGACTTTGTGAACAACTTTTGCCAAGACCAAGATGAGAGGCATGGAAGATTCTAGAAGGTCGGGAGTGACGAAAGATAGAAATCAGTGGCTGATATGAGTCACAACAAAGCACTGACATGCGTATGGGGGTACAGGTGGGCGATGGGAAGCCCATCTGCAATGTCAACAACTGTTTATCTGGCGGGACAGAGGGGAATCCCAGCTCCAACTGATCCGGCCAGTCAGGTGCACGGGCAAGAGCAGCCATCCTGCCATTCCAGCCCACTCATGGGCAGGATGTGGGGGTTGGCCTGTGCTGGCTTAGGAATCAGACACTTACAAGTTGCCTATGCCTCCAGGCTGCCATGCTCTCATTTTCAGGTGAGGATGAGAGGAGTTTGAGGGTCAAATGAAGAATTATATAAATATACACCCCCTGACACAACGTCAGGTCAATGAGGTTACCAGCACAGGAGCTGCTTGTTCAATAAATACTCATCTCTTTCCTTTCTTCCATCCCTAAGTTACTGCAAAGCCATGCCTCTGTCAGGCAGCACAATGACTGTCTTCAGTGGCTATGCTGCCCTCCCTACGTGTTTACTGTCAAGACACTGCAGTGCTTTATCCTGACCTGCAGAATGAGCAATTCAACTTGGATAAGAGGGCAGAAATGAGGTGGAGGAAAGATGGTGGAGGAAGAGATCCAGGATGGGAATCAGTGGACCCAGATTTAAATTCTAGCTCCCTTAACTACTAGGCATAGACCACGACTGGTCGCAAGTTTTCTAACATTTCTGAGCTTGGGTTTTCTCATTGGTCCTATGGGAACAATCATATGGCAATGTGCTTTGTGGACAGATCAGTGCAATGGGAGTATGAGTGGTCCGCTTCATGCCACCATTCCTAATATTTGATTTGAGAAGTCCAACTATTAGCCAGGCACAGTGGTACACACCTGTAATCCCAGTCCTTGGGAGGCTGAGATGGGAGGATCACAGGTTTGAGGTCAGTCTAAGCAACTTAGAAAGACCCTGTTTCAAAATTAAAAAATAAAAATGGCTGGGGCTACAGCTCAGAGGTAGAATGCCCCTGATTCAATCCCCAATCCCAGTAAATCAGTAAATAAATAAACTGACCAATACTTAGAAGTCTTTGTGGACTGAACAGTCCAGTTGGAGTATGAATGGTCAATCTTATGCTACCATACCTGGTATTTTGAGTTTGAAAGTGGAACATAAATGTTCTGAGAGCTAGATAGATAATGCTCTTTGGCAGTCAAACAAAAATTCAAACTTCCCCCAAGCCCTAATCATCAAACCCAAATGGCTGTCATGTGGATTGTTAATGTATCCCTAAAAGAACTGGGCCGGTTTTACTTTGCTCTGAACAAATCACTTCAGTGACCCATCAGAGTCACCAACCCCTCCTCCCCCATGGCCTGATATTTATTTGAAAAACAATGCAATAAACCATCACTTATTTTAACAGCTAGCATGGGGCAGGGCAGGAGGAACCCCCACCCACGCTACCTTTGAACAGAAACCATGCTGCTACTGATGTGAAAACAAGATAAAGAGAAATGTCTGTCAACAGCATGGGGGGGACAGCATCCTCCCTCCACCCCGAGTTGGTCCACTTTCTGTGTATTCTGCACAGATAGGAAGCCAGAGGCCACCCAGGCACCTGCAGTACTGTTCTGATATGGCTGTGGCACTAACCAGGGCTCAAGAAGGGTAGGCAGAAGCTGGGATGTGCACGTTACTTCCTGCTTCTAGTCTTTCCTAAAGTCTTTTAGAATATGTGTGTAGTTAAGGGACTGGGAGCCCTGTAGAAACCATCATCAAGGTTAAAATTCTACCTGCTTAGAATCGAGAAATGAAAAGCCATCTAGACTGGCTGGAGCCACAACCTCAGCGTGTCTATTTAGTAACCTCCCAATGGCTCTTCATTATGCGTATCTCTAAGCAAACACTTCCTTTTAAATTCCTTTGGCATAGCTGACATGCAGGAACCAATGAGCTGATTCTAAAATCCTGCAAGCTGTTTCCTTCTCTTGGGAGAAAGGCACAATATAAATGAACATCCAAACAACATCCACAACAAGGATCACAGTGCGTAAAATATGACAGGCATAAATGCTGTGAATTGTGAAAGCGAATAATAAAGAAAAAGAGAGAAAGAAAGCATAAAGTCTCTTAAGAGCTACTGAAATGGGGATGTATCAGACACTTATTAACATTCACCACCTCTGCTGTTACCTCTCTGAGTAAGGTGACCACCACGGGAATCAGGGAGACATTCCCAGGAGAGGCTGAAGCAACATCAGAACACAACGTTGGAAGGACTGGACATGTTTTCAGAGGACATTCTAGGTACCTGTGCTCACTAGCCTGCTCGCCCCCATGCTAGAAACCCCCATCTAGTTACAGGCTCCTGTCAGATAATGCCAGGGCTTCCAGCTTCTCCGAAGCATCCGTGTAACTGAGCGAAGACAGGAGTGGACAGAATGAATACATACAAGGTTTTGGATTTTAAAGCAGATCAGTTGTGAACAGCATGCCCTGGAATACTCCAAATTAGACACATGCCAAGTGCCAAGCTCTACGCTAGGAGCCGGGGATCTCAAAACTAAGAGGACACACTGGACGTCGGCACCCAGGAACCCACAGTCCCAAGAGTTCTCATCTCTGTGCTCTGCATTCACTCCCTGTGGCTTTCGGGTCACCGAGGGCAGTCATTTCCATGTTGGTCAGTTTTGCTTTATCTGCATTTGTACTTGACTTAAGTATTTTTCATTAAAATAACTATTTGCTCTTACCCAAATACATTTTTTTTTCGGTATTGGAGATTGAACTCAGAGACATTCTACCTCTGAGCTACACTTCCAGCCCTATTTTTTATTCTTTATTTTGAAACAGGGTCTCACTAAGTTGCAGAGGGCCTCACTAAGTAGCTGAGGCTGGCCGTGAACCTGTGATCCTCCTGCCTCAGCCTCCCAAGTACTGAGATTACAAGCGTGTGCCACCACATCTAGCGTTCCCCAAACACATTTTGAAGGAAATTTATATGACTGTGCATGGAAAATTTCTACCACTTGCCCTAAAAACACAACAGACCAAGACAAACCTGGAAACCAAGTAATCTTACTAGATACTAGTTGTGTCCTCTTGCCTGTCAGCGTTCTGAGCCTCAGGCTGATAGCCTGCTGATAAAAAGAGGGATTCGCAGGCCTTGGAGAGGTGCTACAGGCTGACCAGCTCTGCAGTGAGACCTTCCCTGCTTGGTAGTCAGAACTGAAGAAGGAACAGCCGTTCACCCTGCCATTCACTGCTTCCCTAATGTGATGTCCGCACATCACCCAAATCAGGCCCCAGGTCTCCACCATCGCATCTCCACGTTCTAGGACCACAAAACTGCAGGCACCCAGCTGTGCTCACTGAGTGAACGAATGGGGCGTAACTTGGCCCCAGCATTGTCTGGGCTGGCCACGCTTACAGGCTTATTTTTTTTCCTCCTACGGCCCATGCTCACGCATCCCCATGCCTGGGTGCACTCTTTGGAATGCTTTTCCTTTCCCTCTGCCATTTTCCTGCAGCTGGTGAACTCTAACATCTTCATATCTTAGGTTGTGTCTTCTTCCCTTGATGGTTTCTCTTACTTTGGGTAGGGAGTGGCAATCTTTTTTCTGAGTATCTACTACAAAGTACCTTAGTTGTAGCATTTACCACATTATAACCATGAATTCGATTGTCCTTTCTCAACCTACAGTCTCTAAACTCCTGGAGGGAAGGAAATGTTTCATCTCTGTGGTCTGTATCTGGCATTAGCTGATACTCTAGAAAGTATGTTAACCGAAAGCATCTCCTGCTACTTCCCCATATGCTCCCGCTGTATCGGATGAGCTCGGCCTTTCCCTTTCCTGAGTGCTATTACATGCTATGTCTTTGCTGGAATGCCCTTGACAATATGCAAACGCCCTTCCATGTTCCTGAAGATAAATCTTTGGGGTCCATTTCCCAAGCCAAAAGCAACATTCTTGCTTCCCTGCTACCATCATATATATCAGTTGTATTGTAGGGCTTATTCCACATCAGTGCAGTTTCCTCCCTCCCTCCCTCCCTCCCTTCCTCTCTTCTTTTTTTCCTTCCTTGATACCGGAGATAGAATCCAGTGCCTCACACATGCTAGACAAGGGTTTACCACCGACTTACACCCTTGGCCATTTTTATTTTTAATCTTGAAACAGGGTCTCACTAAGTTGTCCAGGTTGGCCTTGAACTTATGATACACCTGCCTCAGTCTCCCAAGTTGCTGGGGTAACAGATGTGTGCCATTGTGCTGGGGCACAGTTCTTTTTCTATTGCTATCTATGATTCAGTAGACGGTGAGTGTGTCCTTTTTGTGTCCCCTAGGCCTTGAGAGTGCCTGGAATATTGTGAGTAATCAACAGATTCTATCTTTCTAAAGGAAGGAAGAAACGTTCCGAGAAAATATTTTTCTATTCACCTTTCTTCTTTTATCAATCCAGAAAGGACCTGGAATTGAGGTCAGTAAAAACATAAACATATCTGATCGATGCTGGGCGTGCATAGGGTGCTGACTATCCATCAGCGGCTTTGTGAAGATTATCTCATTTAATTGTCTCAACCTTTTTAAGATAGATGCTTCTATTGATGCCAATTTGCAGGTGAGGGAATCTGGGCTAAGAGAGCTTAAGTCAAGGTTGCATCAGAGGGCGAGGACCCAGGCCTGAAAACCTCCAGTGTGCTTGACCACCTTCTGGCCTGGTCTGTGACCTTTTTCTGTCTGCCCTACTGCCCTCCTTTGTGATCAGAAGCCAAATCCTAGGCAGATAGCCTGTGAGTGTAATCGACTGTCCTCTGAGAGCACACTTAAGCCAGCAAGCCAACCCTGCCCAACGCCAAAGCCTGGATTCTGCCACAAACACCACTGTGGCCTCTGGCTTCGATTGTGAGGGACTTGGCAAAACCATGAGCTCTACGCTCACCCAGCAGAAGGCAAATCAAGGAAGGCTTCTCATTGATTCCAGAACTGTCTCTGTTTCATGTGTAAAATATCCACAATTTGACATTTTGGGATTTCCCTGCAAGTGGTGGGTGGCTACAGTGATAACAGATGAACTGGTATCTTTGAGCGTTGCTTAAAACACTTTTTCACAAAGATTTTAAGCCTCACATTGACTGAGGAGCTGTTGGAGTCCAGCAGCACCCCAAAGGGAGAGCAAATAGCGGCACAATCTTGAGCTGCGTCCTCTGCTCAGGGGAGAGAGTTACAGCTATTCTGTTTCCCTCAGTCCTGTGTTGAAAGCATATGTGGCAATGAAGGCCAGCTTCCTCTAACTTGCACCCAAGGAAGCGAGAGAAATGCTGCCGCTTGGCTGCAGAAGTTGTCCAGAGAAGACCTACTTCATTCCACAAAAACCAGCTCCAAAGATTCAAATGAAATTTGGGAGGGGAGAAAAGAAATAAGAGCCATCTTATAAAAGTCTCCTATCTCTGTCTCTATTTCTCTCTCTCTCTCTCTCTCTCTCACTCTCTCTCTCTCTCTCTCTTTTCTCCTGGGGAACCCAGCACCTTACACACGCTAGGCAAGTGATCTTCCGCTGAGATATACCCCAGCCTCTACTTCCTGCTTCTTGATGATGTTTCCAGAATGCTCTGCAGGACAGGCCCAGCAGAGGCCCAGGGCAGTACATGCAACCATATGGTTTCATTTTTCCAGTGATGAACCTCTCAGGAGAAACACTCCATTTTGGAGAGAGACACAAACATATCTGGACAACAAGTTAGCCATGACCTTTCATTTGCTGGAAATGATCGAGGTCCAGGGGGAAAAGCCCTGGCGTGGGAGGAGCCGGAAGACCTGGGGCTAGGTTCTGGCTTGGCCACTCACTAGTTTCCCAGCCTTGGGCAAATCGTTTAAATGCTCTGGGCTTCAGCCTTTCACAGAAGGGAGGGAACTGAGAGCAGTGCTCCATGGATCATCAAGTTTCCTTCTGGCGCTGAAATCCTATAATAGCGGTGGTGCATAATAGAGACGAGATGGCACGTGTGACCCCCTCTTCCAGGTGTCACAAAGTAGGGTGAATCTTCTCTCAGTAGAAGCAATGATTACAGTGAGCCTGGCCAGTACACCATCCTCAGCCACCATGCTTGCCTTCAAAGCACAAAAACGAGAAATAAGGGGACAAAGAGGAGTTTGGGAAGGAGGCACAGCTCTGTGTGGCTCTCTTGGATACATCTAAGCCCCCTGGGCCTGTGCTGCAGTGGATTTGGAGCCAGAGAGCCTCCGCTGGATGCTTGGGACGGTGGAGGAACACCTGTCACCCCTGGCTCTGCAACTGCCTTATCTAGTTGGTTTAAGCAATGGCTGAGCTGCCCTGATCTTCAGGTGGGCTAAATGGTTCAACCACATACCCTTCAAACACCATGAGAATGTAATTATCCTTCTTAGCATTTCACTGAATAAAATAATCAGACCTAAAGTCAACTAATAGCAATAACTACCACTTATGCAGAGCTGACTGTATACAAGACACTGTGCTAAGTACTTTACATGAATTCTTTATCTTCATCACAGGACTTTGAAATGAGCATTGTATCTCCACTTTATGAGAATACCAAGGCCTTTTCTTTTTTTGTTTTCTTTTTTTGGGGAGGGGATAGTGAAGGCTGAACCTACTGAGCTATATCCCCATCCCTATTTTTTATTTTGAGACAGTCTCTTGCTAAGTTGCTGAGGGTCTTGTTAAGTTACTGAGGCTAGCCTTAAAATTGTGATCCTTCTGTCTCAGCCTCCCACGTACTGGGATTATAGGCATGCCCCACCAAGCCCAGCAACACTAAAGCTTTTAATCTCTCTCTGCTGTTCAGGACACAAAAATTTAGGTGTAAGTATACTGATCTGAACTAAATGACCCAGATTTCCAAAAACAGGGAGCTAATTAAGTGGTCTTATCATATAATGGCACACTAGGAACACAGGAGGAATCATGTTAGGAGAGTAATTTATGATGCAGAAAAATGTTCATGACAAATTGCTAAGTAATAACCCCAACCTCATTTAATTTATATGTAATTATGTATAATACACAAATGGTATTGCTTATTTTTCTATATTTTCCAGAATTTACAGAGTAAGCATCTATTACTTTTTTCAATTGTAGAGCTTGAAGGCCCAATAGAAATAGGTCAAAGCCCACCCCTGTCCTTTCCAGTGTCTGGATCAGGAGCAGCTCTGGCGTGGTCAGATTCTATCCAGCTGAAGGCTCTGGTCAGAGCCAGGAGGCCCCCCAGCTGCTCCCTCTATTCCTGAGTCATGAAGCAGAGAAATGAGAGACTGGGTGGAATTTCAAAGGCAGGTCAACAGTTGTCTCTCCAAGAGCAGAGCACCTGTCATACCAATTGGCCCAGACCCTAGACCCTAACAAAGTCAGGCAGAGAACCCAAAATGAACCACCTGCTATCGTCTGCATCTGAAATTTCCACCAAAGGCCCATGTGTTGAAGGCTTGGTCACCAGCCAGTGGTGTGAGCAGGAGGTCTGGAACCTTTAGGAGGTGGGGCCCAGTGGGAAGAAGGGAAGTCGCTGGGGTGTGTCTTTGAAGGGAGTCCTGGGACCCCTGACCCTTCCGCCTTCTGTCTTTGCTTCCTGGATGCCAGGAGATGAACAGCCCTCTTCTGCCACATGTCCCCCCATGATGTATGGTTGGCTACAGGCCCAAAGCAACAGGGCTAAATGACTATGGACTGAAACCTCTGAAACTGTGTGCCAAAATGAACCTTTCCTCCCCATAAGTTTATTATCGATGATGTTTTGTTATAGTGACAGAAAGCTAACTAACACACCACCTAATAAAACACAATTCGTAAATCTCTGCTATACATTAGTGCTATCATCATTATTAGTTATTTCAATGAGGCATTTATGTCAGGGTAGGGAGAAAAGAGAGTGCAGAGAGTTGGCTTCTTGACTTGGCAGATTCTCAGCATTGAGGCACTGGAGCACTGGGAAGAAGCTGGTCTGCACAAGAGGCAAGATGCCAAATGCGGGGGCTGAGCTGGAGGTACACCTGGCTTCGAAGCTGATCTCATCTACTGGCTGGGTGATGCGGTGCCAATTCTGAACTTTCCTATCTGCAAAGTGGGGTTAAGGAGGCTACTGAAAGAAATACCGATGGCATGTAAAATGCATGGCATGAGCAGTGGGCACTCAATGGCTGCCTCCTAGCCCCTACTCAGCCCCATCCCATGTTAGTCGGCTTTCATCGCTATGACACAATACCTGAGAAAACAAGCTTCAAGGAAGAAAAGTTCATTTGGGCTCAGAGTCTCAGAGGGCTCGGCGCTTTGGCTGTACACTGTGGCAGCGTGAGCAGGTGGTAGAGAAAGGACGTTTATCTCCTGGTGGGCAGGAAGCCATACCCTCAAGGACCTAACTTCCTCCCCCAGCCCCACTTCCTAATGGCTCCACATCCTCCCACTAGCACCACAAGCTGGGGACAAAGCTTTTAGCATAAGACTCTCTGGGGGGCCTTTAATACTCCCCCCCAACACAAGACACCCATTCTTCATCCCCCCTTGAGTTGTAAAACCTTCCCCTTCGGAGGCAAGTAGCATACACCTTCCCACGTGAAGCCCGGCACCGTGAGGGACCATCTCAAGAAGCAGGTCTAAATCAAAAGCCAAGCCATCAATCATCATTGCTCAACGAGAATCAGAAAGAATCCCAAACAGGTGGCAAATTGCCATCTTTTGCATATCTGAAAATGCCACGACCTTATCACATTTAGTATGATACTTGTGAAGTGTCAAAACCCTCTACCCTTTGTGTGGCTTGTGATAATCCTTTGACTTTTCATATTTATTGCTTCTTGCCTCGCTGGAGGTATAAAAAAAAATAGTAGTGACCTCATTTTTTTTTTTCTTTTTTTGGTACTGGAGGTTGAACCTAGGGGCATTCTGCTTCTGAGTTACACCCCAAGCCCTGTTTAATTTTTATTTTGAAACAGAGTCTCACTAAATT
Organism: Graphiurus murinus; assembly: GCA_004027655.1. Taxonomy (NCBI): domain Eukaryota; kingdom Metazoa; phylum Chordata; class Mammalia; order Rodentia; family Gliridae; genus Graphiurus; species Graphiurus murinus. The sequence continues at coordinate 45,253 of PVLC010004338.1, forward strand.
GCTGAGGGTCTTACTAAATTGTTGAGGCTGGCTTTAAACCTGTGATCCTCCTGTCTTAGCCTCCCAAGAGATTACAGGTATGCAGCACCACACCCAGCAAATGGCTTCATTTTACTCAGGAAAAAACAGGGCTCAGGGAGATTGCTGGCGCATCTGAGATCAGTCAGCATTTGGGAGTGGAGGTGGAACAGAGGGGGATTTGGGAAAGAAAGAAGCCAAGGCTGGGCTAGCTATTTAAATGAGGCATTTGTGGGGGACAGGGAAGACAGCACATTCTGGTCTCTCCCCTCTACCACCACAAGCTCTATTCTCCAGCCTGGAAGGCATTCCTCCAGGGCACTGGTCTGTCCTTGCACATCGTGGCCAAGGACCTTACTCATTCTCCACAGATCCAGACCCCAGACGCTCAAGAGCATCTGGAGCACCGTTTCAGCCTTCCTCTCCACAGTCAACGGCATCCTTATATGGCTGTTGTAAAAACAGCTGGTGCCAACTCCAAGCCCCAAGCCAGACTTCCCTGCTGAAGAGCTGGACTCAAGCCTGATGTCTGCACATTTGACCATGTGTGGACCCATTCACTAACACAGTTTTTTTTCCACAGGCATTTGTCTCTTCCTGGACGTGACTCAGCTTGCTGGAGAGAAAGTCTGCTGCTGAGGCTTGGATTTTGTCTGGCAAATTTTCTGCTGGGCACTTTAAGCAGCCCCAGTACTGTGTTCCTCAAATGCCTCCAAGTCACTTAAGTCCATAGCTGAGGGTGGAACTCCCCAGAGAGTTTTTCAGGTGAGCTGGAAGAGGTATTGTTATTATCATGGGGATTTCTCTTATTATAACACTTGATATTGTAATATGTCCACTTCTACCAATAAATTAGATATATTGGTCAGTGTTCCATTTCTTTCCTTCTTCCTTCCTTTCTTCTTTCCTTCCTTCCTTCCTTCCGTGGTATTGGGAATTGAACCCAGGTGCATTCTATTTCTGACCTACATTCCCCCCCAGCCCCTTTTTATTTTTTGTTTTGAAACAGGGTCTTGCTAGGCTGTTGGGAGACTGGCTATGTTGCTGGGGCTGTCCTTGAACTTGCAATCTACCTGTTTCTGCATCCCAAGAATTGGAATTACAGGTTTGCACCACCATGCCACTGATGTCCATTTCTGTAATAAAATACCTAAGGCAGGCTACTTATAAAGAAAAAGAAAAAAAAAATAGGTAGCCAGTCATGGTGGCACATTCTTATAATTCTAGTACTTGGGAGACTGAGACAGGAGGAACACAGGTTTGAGATCAGCTTCAGCAACTTAATGAAGCCCTCAATAACTTAGCAAGATTCTATCTCAAAAAAAAAAAAATTAATAGGGCTAGGGGTATAGTGCAGAGGTAGAATGCCTGGGTTGAATCCCCAGTGCAAAAAAAGAAAGAAAAGAAAGATTATCTAGCTCACGGTTTGGGAGACTGAAAGTCCAAACAGCATAATGCCAGCTGTGTCTCCTTTTAGCTAATCACCTTGTGGAGGATGGTACCACGGTAGTATATGGGGGAATGAAAGATCACATCACTAGACAGGAGGCCACAGAGTGATTTAGGGATCGAGCCTGCTTTTATAACTCACTCTCTCAAGAACAACCTTAATCCTTTGCTGACCAAAGGACCTCCTGCCAGGCCCCAGCTCTTAAAGGTCCCATCACCTCCTACCTTTGCCACATTAGGAACCAAGCTTCCATCATGTAATTCCTTGGGGAAGAACTATTTCCAAACCCTAGCACTGGAATACTCATAGGAGGAAACTTTCAGAAGGAAACCCTCGTCAAGGTAAGAAGGATATGGAGTAGGCGAAGGTGAGTGCGCTGACTGTACAGGATTTCTTGAGCATCTGCTCTGTGGCATGCTTGTAGGATCTGACGATGAAGGAGACAGTCAAGGTCCCTGCTTTTGGGAGGCAAAATCCTGGGGCTGAGGATGGAGGGTAGAGAATAAGCACAAAAACAAATAAGAATAAAAGCAAGGCATGCTGTTCTGCTGTGGGCAATGTGGACTTTGACCCTATTTTCTTATTCTTAGGGTACAGGATTATTGGCTGCAAATGTTGCATTCATCCAAGGAGAAGACCCGAGTTGGTAAAAGATATGAGCTTCCCTATATGAGTACAAAAAAAAGTAGTTTCACATCCAGGCACATAGAAATAAGTTGATGAGGAATGAGAGTTCCAGACAAATAATTTTCCAGTTATATGAAGATTACTAGCCTCTGCTTGGAGTCTCTACTAAAAATCTTTCCTGAATAATGAACACAAGCCTGTACGGCTTTAGCTTTCTCTCCACTTTTCCAAATGCAGAAAACTGAACCAAACACTTTCAGTTCTAAAATCATCCATTCCTCATCCTTCACAAAATGCTCCTCCAGCAAGCTTCCTGTGCCCTGGTGAGGCTAACATGCCCTGCTCCCCTCCACTCTGGCATCTGACAGCCCATGCACACAGCACTTTCATAATTCAGCATCATTCTTAATTACTGGTTGGTCCCCAGTCCAGGGCTAGGCCTTACCTGATTTCAAATCCCCAATCATGGTGACACATAAATTTTTATTTACTAGATCACTCTCATTGGCCAATCCTGTATCCATGGTCAACTTACTAGATGGGTTGACTGTGAACACCAGCTCTACAACATACCATCCACGTTGGGTCGGTGAGACTAGTGCCTCGTCTCAGCCCATTTGCTGGGGGTTTCCCCATCTCTCCTACAAAGGGGTGTGCTGTATCTGATGTCTTACCAAGAGTTCTTGATTAGGTGAGATTTTGATCCAAATGAAATCTAAGTTCAAAAGTGATAATTTCTTCTTGATCTAACTACTCATTTTTAAAAGAAATGTAGGAAACCAATTACCATTCTTCTGGGGCTACAATCGGCATAAGCCAGATTCTGGGAAATCATAGAAATATGACCTGGTTATCAACAAGAAAGTTACAAATAAACTGTCAGAGAAGGATGAGTGGGGGAGGGAAGCTATGCTGAGACTCAACCACCAGCCTCAAATGTAGACTTTTCTGAAACCTGGTTTGTACACAAACTTTTTTTTGTTTTTTAAATTTCAGCCAATTGAGAATGTGTGATCACTTACCAGATGTTTGATGATATTAAATAATTATTTTTCAGGTGTGACAATGATACTGTGGTTATATTTTTAAAAGGGTTGTAAACCTGGCAAGGTAGCACACACCCATAATCCTAGTACTGGGAGGCTGGGATAGGAGGATCACAGGTTTAAGGCCAGCCTCAACCATTTAGCAAGATCCTGTTTCAAAATACTAATTTTAAAAAAAGGGTTGGGTGTAGCTGGGAGGTAAAATGCCCCTGGGAGCCAGGTGTGATGGTGTATGCATGTAATCCCAGTACTTGGGAGGCTGAGACAGGAGGATCGTAGGTTCGAAGTCAGCCTCGGCAACTTAGTGAGGCTTTCAGCAACCTAGTAAGACCCTGTTTCCAAATAAGAAATAAAATTGGGCTGGGGGCATAGCTTGGAGGTAGAATGCCTCTGGGTTCCATCCCTAGTACAAAAAAAGAAAAAAGAGTTGCAATCTTTTAGGTAGGGAAATGAGTATAGACGAAACGATATGATGTCTAGGATTTAATCTGAAATCATCTGAAGGAGGTGGTGAAGTAGGTGGGAATGTGGGTCGTGAAGAGGAAACAGTTTAAGACAAGTTACTCATACATTTATTTCATTATATTATTCTTACTACCTTTGTATAAGTTTGATATTTTCCACTTTGTTTTTTAGTCAGTAGTTTATTGGGTTGGGGATATAGGTCAGTGGTAGAGCACTTGCCTACCATGCACAAGGTCCTATAAAAACATTAAAAAAAAAAAAAAAAAAAAAAAGAGTAGCTTGTTAAATTTCTAGCCACTACAGGTGACTGTTGAACTCCACAGAGCAGGGTTATTCTTCCTCTAGGTCTACCGGAGGAGAGCTGGTCCCTGGGTCCTGGTTAACAAAAGCTCTAGGTCAGAAAGATGAGTGTCTTAGGCTCTGGAAACCTAAGGAAATGGAAAAAAGTTTCACTCAATTTTTTGGCATGGAAAAATAAAAGCTCAGGGAAGGTAGCCTGTAAAGAATGAGGGATTTGGAGTTGAAGGTTGGGGTTCCCCCCTTGCCCCTCGACGGGCACAAGTGACTTTCTCTGTGCCTTGGTGTTCTTATCTCCACGTGGAAACACCACTACCCTCTCTGTCATAGAACGACTGTGAAGACAAGACAAGATGTCTCAAGGGAAGACGAGAAGCTGGGGATGGAGACGCGAGTCTCTCGGAGGCTCCGTTGGGCCATCCAGTCAGCTACTAAATAAATGAAAATGGTTATAATTAATTATTTAGGAAAAAGCAATTTGCTCAAGGCCTCAAAGTGACTCAGCAGGGTCCTATTCAGAAGGAGGATCTGACTCTGCCAGCTTCGCCACTAACCCTCTGGGCTTCCCGAGTGGCACTACATGGGCAGATGAGTCGCCGCCCAGGGCTTTTTTTGACCAAGCAGGGTGAACAGGGAGGAGTTGGGCCAATCTCCTTCTGACAGCTGGGCCACCCGGGTGGCAGCAATGAGTCAGCCTCCGCCATGCCGAGCACACAAGGCTCCCCAAGCCCAATCAGCATCGCCACCGACAGAGGACGCCGGGCAGGCTGCTGTGTAATAACAACCAGTGACTTATCTCTTGGTGCTCCCCTGCTCCTTCCCCAAGGCCACTCCTAACCCCACTGGCTTCTCCCAGCCTCCAGAGAGAAGCACACTATTTTTCCAATCCTGCAGCAATCAAGGAAGCAAGAGGGGTGTGCCTGTGTGACCACGTGTGCACCTGTGTGTGCAGAGACGTGTGCTTATGAATCCACGCCTACAGTGGATTCATAACAAGGTACAGGAGACCCAAACAATAGATGAGCAGGCCCCATTTCCCAGGCCCTAGCTTTATTAGAGGGGAGCTTATCCACGACCACAAAGACCTCTTTGCATATGTAACCTCAGAGTGGACTATTCGCTTTGGCTTATCTAGAACCCATATTCTGAAATAGGTTCCTGCTAAGCAGCAGCAGAAGAAGGCAAAACTCCATTTCCATCTGAGCAACTGTTTCTGTTTGGCTGGGGAGTTGGGCTGAAACAAGAGAAAAAGGGACAGAACTGATGATCTCTATTTATGGTATGGAGGGTCTGGAGTTTTTTATTTTTTATTTGTTTACTTTTACTCTGCAATGTTTGGGATTTTGCTATAAGAAGAATCACTCAGGCATCTCAGTTTTGGATAAGAAAACAAGTGGAATTCATTCTATTATACTTTTAAATAACTGTTACAATGAATACTTCACTGATTATTATGAACTAGCAAGAAGTGTGTGTGTGTGTGTGTGTGTGTGTGTGTGTGTGTGTGTGTGTGTGTGTGTTGCTAGCGACTGAACCTAGGGTCCCACACATGCTAGGCAAGCATTCTACCACTGAGCGACTCCCCCAGCCCCTAAGGTTTACATAAAAACAAACAGATATAAATAATTTCTAACCAAACTTTTTTTATGGGAATAAGACCTAGCCTAATTTTTACTTTGCTAAATAAAAAAGAGCTTTAATATTTTATTTCAAGGTGTCAAAATGCCTTGGATCTTGCTGTGACAATACATTTCACCATAATACAATTTCTTTTGGCACTGAAAAAGCAGATTTGACATTTTAAAAGCCCTTAACCAACCATTTGTAATGTATCAGAAAGAAAGTTAATTCACCTTTTTAGCCTTTTCTCTGTGTGTTAGGGAGGGGTGAGTAAGACCCTAGCTCTCCTTGCTTCCCAGGGAAGCTTTACTGCTGAGCTACACCCCCAACCTTTCTTATTTTTTATTTTGAGATCTTGCTAAGTTGTCCAGGCTGGCCTTGAACTCACAATCGTCCTGCTATAGCCTCCTGCGTAGCTGGGATTATAGGGCTTGTGCCACCACGCCAGGCTTCTAGCTCTCCTTTCAAACCAGGCAGAACTTGGACTTGAGCAGGCCTGTTTGAGTCCTAACCAATACTGAGCTGTATTACTTTGAGAAAGTCATGTTTCCACTCTTGGCCTCTGTTTCCTCATCTGAAAAATACAGGCTTGACTTGGCTGTCCTTCCTAGCTCATTGGATTTTCACAGTGGCTCCCGGAAGCAAAGAGGTCAAGGGATATTATTTGAAAGTCAAAGTTCTAGAATCCTATAGATCAGGGGTTGGCAAACTACAGTACTCAGCCAAATGCAACCCACCACTTGCTTTTGAACAACCTGTGAACTAAGAATGGTCTGTACATTTTTAAATGGTTAAAAAATATATAATAATGGTCTGTGATATGTGAAATTTATATAAAATCAAACTTCTGTGTCCATAAGTAAACTTCTATTGGAATAGTCATGCTTCTAGCCTAAAATATTTACTCTCTAGGTCTTTACAGTTTGCTGACCCTGATCAAGGCATCTCAATTTTGGGGGGGGGGGGGCAGGGGTAGTACTGGAATTGAACCCAGGGATGTTTTAACTCTGAGTGACACCCCTTTTTTATTTTCTATTTTGAAATAGGATCTTACTAAGTTGCTGAGGATCTTGTCAAATTGCTATGGCTGGCCTTGAACCTATGATCCTCCTGTCTCATCCTCCCAAGTCCTGTGATTAGAGGCTCTTGGCAATCCAAAACTCAAATCTTGATATGCAGCTGTCCCTCTGAATCTGAAGGGTATAGGTTCCAGGAGCCCCCGTGGATACCAGAATCTGTGGATGCCCCAGTCTCTATGTAAAATGGTGTAGTATTTATATTTAACTCATGCTCACCCTCTCATATACTATTTGATTTGTAGCACTGCTATGGGACTGAAATCGGGGCCTTGTGTATGCCAGGCAAGCACTCTACCCTGAGCCACTGGCTGTCTCATATACTTTAAGCCATCTTTAGATTACCCATAATATCTAATACACTGTAAATACTATGTCAGTAGTTGTTATACTGTATTGATTAAGGAATAATGACAAGGAAAAAAAAGCCTTTTCATGTTTGGTGCAGACACAATTATTTCCAAGTTGTTTTTGATCCACCGTTGGTTGAATGCACTGATGTAGCACCCTGTGATACAAAGGGCTCGCTCTATGTACCAGCCACCTAGGGATCTTATTAAAATGAGGCTTCTAACGTCTTATGATTAGACGTAGGATGTCCCCTGAAGAGTCATGTGTTAATGTTCAGAGTTGATGTGATTAAGTCACGAGTGTTGCAATCCCATCAGTGGATAAGTCCATTGTAGTGGATTCACTGTGCGGTCACCCAGGCAAGTGGGTGTGGCTGGAGAAGGCGGGTCCCTGGCGGTGTGACTGTAGGGTCTGTGCTTCTGTCTTTGAATCCTCTTGCTTGCTCTTGCTCTCTCTTGCTTTGGCCTCCCAAGATGTGAGAGCAGAGCCTTGCTGTCTTCCTCTCTTTGTTTTCCTCCACTGTGCCTTGAGCTCCAAAGAGCCAGCCTGACATAGACCCAGCCTTCCAACTCAGCTCATGAGGCACCTCCTTTGAGAGCTTTCCTGGATTCCCCACGGTAGACTAAGTGGCCTTTCTTGAGATCCCTCAGGACTTCATAGCTCTCTTCCTAGCCCAAATTATGTGGTTAAGACACGGAGGGGCTGCCTTCTTTATTCCCACTCACCAAGCACAGTTCTTGGTATACCAGAGGGGCATTGTGCTTGCTCTTGGGAATGGACGGAATGAATTACTCAGCATCATCCAGCAAAGCAGGAGAAAAGCAGGACTGGAACTAATACTTTCTGAGTACCACTGTGCGGTTTCTCTTCCTCAGGCCATGCTTCGGCAATGGGTCCTCTGTCCTCATTGATGGGAGAATTCCTTCTACTGTTCTTCACAGGGCGAGTCAGCTGGGCTCTAAAGTTCTCAGAGTTTGGGAGCAGCAGACCCCGGAAGGACTGGCTACTGCGTGGAGGACAGGAGCTCCTGAGCCAGTGGTAGGTCAGCTCCCCGGCAGACTGTGCTCAGCTCCAGGCCAGCAGGACGGGCACCCATGCCAGGGAGTCATGAGAGAGAGAAGGACTGGCAAGAAGGCCTGGAAAATGATTGGACCGGCATCCCGTCACTCCAGAGGCTCAGGCACTTCTTCTCAGTTCTCCTGGCTTCTATTTTATATTGGTCACCTGGGCCCAGAGGAATATGGGTCAGCCAGCCACAGTGGAAAGAAGGGCAGAGAGCATGATCCCCCAGTGCCCCGGCCAGAGGGAGCCGGGGAGGAGGAAGTGGGGAAGGGGGAGACAGGCAGGGGGAAGCCATATCCTGCCCTGAAATAGGTCGTCCTCCCCCCATTCAATATGGCACCTTCCCTACCTGGTCGCAGAGTCCTACTATTAAATTCACACCAGTATTCTCTAGAAGGCTGTCGATGGAATTGAGTTGTTTCCCCCTAAAATCCATAGCCAGAAGCCCTAATCTACAATACAGTGATATTTAGAGATGGAGCTTTGGTGGGTGTGTGCGGGGGGTTGTTTAGATGATATTATGAGGGTTAATGTAATGCCCTTAAAAGAAAAGACTGGGGAGATTGGAGCTCCTTCACACTCTTTCTGTCTCTCCCTCTCAGTGAGAAAATGGCCATCAACAAGTCAGGAAAACAGCCCTCCCCAAGAACCCAAACCTACCAGACCTCGATCTTGGACTTTCTAGCCTCCAAAGCTAGCTGAAAATAAATGGCTGCTGTTCAAGCGCCCAGTCTGTGGTACTTTGTTGTAACAACCCAAGAGGACTTTTAAGATAAGTGGATCCTTTCTGTTTCCTCCAAGGAAGCTTGATTGAGCTCAGGAAGACAGACGAGTCCAGTTTTGCCTACCATTGTTTCCCTAGCATATGGCACATGAATAACAAATATTAGTAAAAAATGAATAGGGAGATGAATGGACGAGCTGAGCACTCACTACATACTAGGCATCGTGCACCGCACCAGGGAAATGGAAAACTCTAAGACATCACTCTCAGGAGTCAGGCTAGTCTGGAAATGGATGTAAGCCAACTGTGAAGATGTGATCCACTAGAGGTGTGGTACCGGGTGCCTGCAATGTGTGTACGTGTACACACACATTCTGCCTCCAGATGGGAATGGACAGAGGTAGGTAGAGGAGCAAGAAATGAATAATGCAACCTGAAACTTCTTCTCAAAGGAGAAAATATTTGAAAACAATGTGTAAGATCTCATCTGGGAAAAATGCACCCAGGAGGAAGACATTTGATGACCCATAAATTTTAGCAAGATCCAGAGGTGCTGAATATGGAGGGACAAAGACATCAAAGATGGCCAAGCTGCACAGAGGGCACGGGGACAGAAGGGGAAGGTGGGGAGCAGGGCCAGAAGGACAAGTGGTGGCCAGCTGTGATTGGCTCTCACTGACAGCCATCCTTGCAACGCAGGAGGGCACCTCAGGGAAAGAAATGGGAGTGGCATGTTGGAATACCAGTATTATGAAACTTTAAAATAAAATCTTCAGCTGGCCATGGTGGAGCGGTCCTGTGATCCCAGCTTCTAAGAAGGCTGAGGCAGGAGGATCCCAATACCCAGGCCAGCCTGGGCTACTTGTCTAGACCCTGTTTCAAAATAAAATAAAAAGGGCTGGTGATGTGGCTTCATGGGCTCAATCCCCAGCACTGCAAAAAAAAAAAAAAAAAAAAAAAAAATGAAATTTTCAGGGAACTAGGGGTATAGTTCAGTGGGAGAATATTTGCCTAGCATGGGTGAGGCGCTAGGTTCAAAAAAAATTTTTTTTAAAGGGCTTAGGGCAAAGTAGAAAACCAACAGACTCTAAAACCAGATAAAATTGGAAATTTGGGTACATGTATAGATTTGTAGTCACTTCCCAGTTGGATAAACTCTTTAATATATCTGCCTCATTTTTCTCATATGCAAAATCGAAGTGCTACTTACGGCCTTCCTCGGATTTAGAAAAGAGCACAGCAGCACATAGTAGGTCCATAACAAATCTGAGATTTTGCTGTCTCTATTTAACTCTATTTAACTAAGAAGTTTCGAATTCCTGCCATTCCAATGGGTCCTTTGGAAACTGAAGAACGCAGCCCCCCTTTCCTTGTTTTGTGACTTCCCTACTCATGGGGGTTTCCAGGGCCCCACGGGCTGCACTGTGCTTGGCTCATCAAAGGGGCTTCCTTGCAACTTGGAAGAGCTGACTTGCACAGGTGCGCCAGGCAGACATAAACTGTCCTACCTGAGGTGCAGGACAGGTCAGCTGCTGAGCTAGCATGGGAACTTCGACCTCACAGTCCGTTCATTCCAGAGACCACACAGTCTCAGACCCAGCAGAACAAAGGCCTGGGTCTCATCCATGACGTCCAAATTCCTCTATAAATCCCCGGCAAACGGAAACTGCCACCCAACACTGAGTGTCACATGTCGCCTTCCTCTCTCTCAGAAGTGGCATCCACACTTTCGCAGGGAGGGGCAGATACAACGCTCAGAACAACTCTTAAAACACTTTCCTGCGATGCTGTCTCTAAACACAGGAAACGGCAGCTGGCTGTGTTGCCAGGAACGTTTCTTTGCCAGGCAGGGTGCTGGAGCGCTGTGTGTGAGTTTAAAACTGTGATCCAGGAATGAAAATAAACCAGCAGAGCAGAAACCAAGGTCTCAGGATGAGCAAGGCCTGCCGAGTCAGGGATACTTGGGTTAGAAACCAGTCCTGTCCCTAACCCATGGGGCTCACGTGATAACCTTTTGTAGCTGCCGTTCCCTCATTTGCATGTGGGTTTATTAACACTAACTGCCTGGGTTTGCAGGGCAGGGTAGAATAGTGTTTGGTGCTAAGACTAGTGACTAAAAGATGATTAAATGGGGTTAGGGCTTTAGCTCAGTGGTATTATGTGTCCTTAGAATGCAAGAGGGTTGAACACCCTGGCACCAAAAAGAAAAAAAAAAGATGATTAGATGGCATTTACCTCCAACACATTTGAGGGCCTCCCATGAATTCACTTCTAGCCCTTTGATGGAACTAAAGACTTCTCTCTCCCCACTGGAGTGACCCACTAGCACTGTTTACATCGCTCTGCTTCTGGGAACCTAGCAGAACGTGGTATACTTATCTGTTTACTTCTCTATTTTTTTAATTAAAACTTTATTTTAATTTATTTTTTGTCTTTCTATTTGCCAGGCTGGGAGCACCAGGGTGGCAGAGTCATTCCTTATTCTTTCTTTTTCTTTTTTAATCCTAGCAGAGTACAGACAAAACAAACCCCTACCAGCAGGAAATTAGCGGAAAGAGGAAAAAGAGGGCTCCTGCATATCCAGGGATATGCAGCTCTAAAACAATGCTCCACTCTTGTGGCTGAAGTCTAGGAGTAAGCTGAGAAGGTACAAGGCACAGGAGAATGCCTCCTTCTTTCACACGACCTTCTTTCTCTTTGAAAGAGGAATCCTTCTACAGAAAAGCAATTCCAGAGTCAGGAGGACCAAAGCAGGAAACAAGTGTTACAACATACATCTTCCTGCCCAGAAACTGTAGTGAACCTCCGCCCTTATGAAATTTTCTATTGTCATCCTCCAAGGATTACAGTAAGGCTGACCTAAGGCTATTCCTCCTACTGCTGAAAATTTCAGCCTCCTAACTCTCTTTGTAATCAAAGCCCTCGGGAGCCCCCAGGGCCCCATTCCCTCCTCTCCAGCTTGATGGTTCTTTTTCTTCTCTTTGGCTGTCTGTTGGTCCCCAGCTTGGTTACGCTGGACTTGCCACCTTTCTTCACTGCTACCTCTGTAAGCTTCCACCCATTCCCACTCCTGACCCTTAGTTCCAAAATGCTGATCAGTCACTGTTACAGGCTTAGAGCCCAGACCTGCCCGGCAAGCACACGCTCAACGCTGGGCTCCCGGCAGATCATCACTACACCACAATGCTGCAGAAATCCTTCCTAACCAACCTCGAGAAGCAGGCACGTGGAAGCAGCTACCTGGAAGCTGACCCACCAAGGACACTCTTCGAGGTCATGTCCTGTGGTCTCCAACCCCAGGCCGGCCCAGTCAGTTCCCAGTGACTTTGGACATGTTCTTGATTCCAAAGAAGAGCTCTTGCGCCCTGCCGGGACACTGGGCAGCTGCACTCAATCCTAAGCAGAGTGAGAACACAAGACCTCAGCAGGCAGGGCATGTGTCCGGGGGCCACTGATTTCCAAAAGTTGTTTTTCCTCATGAAATAAAATCTGATTTTGCCCCAAAGCAATTATCTTCACCCATGAAAGTTACCAAAATAAGCATTCCCTTTCCACATGACAGTCCTTCAGCTACTACAGGGGAGATGCAATCTTCCCTCTTGATCTTATCACATTGTATCAAAGTCATGTGCTTGGTCATCTTTCTCCAAGAGTCTGGAGTGCCTGTGGTCAGGGACTCCGCCTGGTAAATTCCTGGGTGCCTGGCAAATTTTGGTTGAATAAATTGGACCCACTTTATGCCCTGCCTCTGCATTTTTCTTTTCTTTTCTTTTTTGGAACTGAGGATCAATCCTAGAGGCATTCTACCTCTGAGCTACACTCTCAGCCCTATTTTATTTTTCATTTTGAAACAGGATCTCACTAAATTGCTGAGGCTGGCCTTGAACCTGCAGTCCTCCTGTTTCAACCTCCGAAGAACTGGGGTTTATCTTCTCAAATCTCTCCAGACTAAACATCCAGAGCCCCACATTATGGTTTTCCAGGACAACTCAGAGAGGCAGCGCTGGTTCCCAAGACTACAGAAATTGAAAAGGAAAAAATTGTAGAAACAGAACAACAAAAAACAAAACAACTTCACATGCTGAGCTGCGTCCCCCACATCCTCAGGGTCAGCTGCCCAGCAAAGAGCAACTTCGCTGTTTACTGGAGGTCTCCCAAGAGTCAGCCCCCTTCCAAGTCTTCCCACTCAGTCATGACACAGGCCATCTTGCAGATGGGCTCTTACTGGTGCACAGGCCGCCTCCCCGCCCGACTGGTCTGCAGGGCTGGCAGCTGCAGGCCCCCACCACACAGCCACACTCCTGCCTCCTTGCCAGGGCTTGATGGATAGAGTGAGGCCGGGAGGCGGGTGGTGCCTGAAGCCACCAGATGGCCCAGGCACGGCTGTCTTTCAGCCTTACGTTGGTGAGCCTGTGATCTTACATTTGGAGCAAGATAAGAACGACAGACATCCTCCTCCTCCATCCTGATGCAGGAAAGAGGCTGTGGGCCTGAGGTCTCAAGTCTGCTGGAGGTTCCCGCCTCTTGATTGATCAGCTGATTTTCAAGACTTATCTCCAGGCTGGCTCACACAAGGTTCCCGCCTTCATCACCACCACTACCGCTGCCACCACCACCCCACCGGCTGATAGGAAGAACTGAGGAGGCCAGGCAGAAGGCAAGAGCGGAGTGGCTCCCAGGTGGGCTGAGGAAGAGAGCCACTCCACATTCCTAAATCAGCTCCCCCACACCTCTTGACACCTCCCCTCAGACCTCCCACCCAAATGCCTATTCCATCCACTCAACACTACTGACCCCTAGGCCCTAGTCGTAAAGAGGTTGGTGAGAAAACTTAGAAACACACTCCTGCCAAAGACTTGGGATGGCTTCTGAACTTGCACCAGGCATCCTCTCTGTGCCCCCACTCCATGTGGCGACTCCAAAGATCACGACCTTCTCCTCCCATGTATCTGCCATCTGTGCATGCACTCACCACTTTTAAATGCATGATCTCATTGAATCATGGGAGCTTCCTTGAGGTAGATCTCATTACCTTCATTTAAGACTTGGAAGAGTTTTGTAGCGTGCCCAAAGGAGAGTAGGGCATTTTTTTTTTAAGTCTTGGAAATTTAACTTAGAGGCATTCTACCTCTGAGCTACACCCCAACCCTTTTTATTTTGAAACATGGTCCTGCTAAGTTGCTGAGGCTGGCCTCAAACCTGCAATCCTCCCATCTCGGCCTCCCAAACAGTAGGATCACAGATGTGTACCACTGCACCCAGCTAAGGCGAACAGGAATTTGAATGTGTATCCATCTGACCAAACAAACCACCCCTCACTGAGGCCACAGAGTGGGCGCATGCTCCCTGTGTCTACCGGTGTTGTTTGATTGGCAGCAGCAGGAGGAAGCTTGGAAAGGTAGTTGTTAGGGGCATGCCATTCTGTAATTGTCAAGCACAGCCCTGTCCTGTCCTCAGATCTGGGAGCTGAGATGGATAGTGTGTACACACATACACACACACTCCTTGAGCTGTCCTTGTGCTAATTCCTAGAGCCAGTGGATATGTCGCTTTGCATGGCAAAGGAGGCTTTGCAGATGTGACTAAGCTCAGGTTCTTGAGCATGGAAGATGACACCGTAAGGGTCTTCATAAGAGAAAGAGTGAGGCAGGAGCATCTGTCTGGAACAGAGAGATGTGACCTTGGGAGCAGCGATCAGAGAGTTGTGCCTGGAAGGTGGAGGAAGGGGCCACCAGCCCAAGAATGCAGATGGACCCCAGGCTGGACAAATCAAGGACACAGAGTCTCCCCGGGCAGACACAGCTCCGTCAACACCTGAACATTCGCCTCTAATACCCATTTTGGACATCTGATCACCAACCTGTAAGGGAAATTTTTGTGCTATTTTAAGCTACTGAAGTTATGATAACTTGTTATAGCAGTAAAAGGAAACTACTACACATGCCTTTGGCCATATTTGCTGTGTTTCCAATTTCTCAAAAGCTGCTTTGTTGACACCTTAAGACTCTTGTTCCTACTTCCTAAAAGAGATGAAGCGAACGCATAAGCCTGCAGAAGGAAGCGCTGTGTCAGTGGGACTGACTTCTCAGGCGTTCCCCATATCCTCACCCTGTTGGTGTTGGGGAGGGCCAGCAAGCACTACGTACAACAGCTCATGGTGTTTCTGGGAGAGCCCCAAGTACCAGGACTCAACTACTGATAACAAGTAGTAGGCTCCTTTTGCATATGTATGCCTTCTTGTGGTTTTCAATTTTTATGTCTCTTGCTTCATTTTGATTCATACAACCTATAGAAATAACATGCTCAAAACCACATTCTCAAAAAGTGATTGAGCCAGGAATTGAACTCAGTCTTTTTGCCTATGAAAGCAATTTTCTTTCCCCCCTGAGCAGAATATAACTTGCTCTTGCCTTCCTGGGTGGGTGGCTGAAACCACCAGGGGAGCCCTGCAGCCTCTCCTCCACTCTCCGGTGGGAATAGCATTTCCTCACCCAAACATCCCGCCCTCCTGCTCAGGGGTGACCATTCCAACTGGCCTCTGGACAAGTGAGCTTTGTCCTCCACGGGCTGAGATGCAGACGAATGGGCAGCAGTAAAAGGAAAGCAAAGGGAAAAGAAAAGCTAGAGAAACAAGAGCAAAGGGCTAATCCAGACCAGCCCTGCCTCCAGAAAACAGAGCCAAAGCTTCACAGACATCTATTTCTCAGAGCCTGGGCTCAGGGAAGCAGCCTGATGTGGAAAAAAAAAATCACACTCTAAGCCAGGCATGGTGGTCCACGCCTGTAACCCTAGTGCATGGGAGGCTGAGACAGGATTGTAGGTTCCAGGCCTGCCTCAGCAACTTAGCAAGGCCCTCAGCAACCTAGTGAGACTCTGCTTCAAAATAGAGAACAAAAAGGGCTGGGGGTGTAGCTCAGAGGTTGAGTGCCTCTGGGTTCAATCTCCAGTATAGAAAAAAAAAAAAAGAAGAAAAAAATCAATCAATCAACCAATCAACCATGGTCTAGGCTGGGGGTCAGCAAGTCCAAGCTTTGGTTCTGTCACAGTCTGTTGAATCTTGAAAAAGTCACTTCATTTGCTTAGTCTCATTTTACTTAAGTTTAAAAAGGGGGTATTGGAGGCTAGATGAGGTGGTGCACACTTATAATCCTAGTACTTGGGAGGCTAAGACAGGAGGATCACATGTACAAAGCCAGCCTCAGCAATTTAGCAAGGTTCTCAGCAACTTAGTGAGACCCTGTTCCAAAACAGAAAAATAAGAAAATTAGGGGCCAGAGGTGAGGCTTGGAGGTAGAATGCCCCTGGGTTCAATCCCCAGCACCATATACACAAAATTAAATAAACAAACAAACAAACAAACAAACAAATAAATAAATAACTACTAAGAAGGGGGTATGGGACCAGCTAAGTTCTATGAGTAATTCCAGCTTTCCAGCTATATATTTCCAAGATCCTGCCTCTGGAGTTCCTTCCTAGGAGGTATCTACACTTGCATGTACAGAGTGAGTATTCCTTATTAAAAATGGGACCACAAGTGTTCCCGATTTCAGACCTTTTTTTTGAACATTTGCATATACATAATGAGATACCTTTCATTTTTGTTTCCTATGAACCTGGAGGTCATTTTCTATGGTATTTTGAGCGCACCTGCATTTTGACTGTGACCTTTTACATGAAATTTTGTGTGGAATTTTCCACTTGCAGTGCAGTGCCACTGCTCAAAGTTTCAGATTTTGGAGCATTTTGGATTTTGGAATTTTGGATTAGGGATGCTCAACCTGTAACATGAAGTCATCTGAACTGTTCATTGGCCTTTCCAAACCTCTCTTCTTGACCTGAAGAAGAGTACTGCTCCTGCTTTATTTGCACTTCAGTTGTTGTTGTTGCTATTGTTGTTGTTGGTGGTGGTGGTGGTGTGTGTGTGTGTGTGTGTGTGTGTGGTACAAGGAACTGAACCCAGGGGAATTCTACCTCAGAGTTACATCCCTAGCCCTTTTTATTTTTATTATTATTTTTTTTTATTTTGAAACAAGGTCTTGTTAAGTTGCTAAGGCCGGCCTCAATCCCTGCAAGTCTCTTGACTCAGCCTCCCAAGTACTGAGATTACAAGTGTGTGCCACCATGACCAGCTGCTCTTCAAACTTAATTCAGTGCTCCCCGACCGGTGATCTTATCCTCTCTACTCTCTCATATACTTTGCATTGCATTTACCATGCTTTATCTGTCTTCCATGCTAGAATGTCAGCTCCCCAGGGGCAGAGATTATATCTAATTATCTATGTACTCCCAACTCCTATTTCAATCGACTATATTAGTTGCCCTGGAGTATGCAGTGAAGTGTCTATATATTTTTCAAATGGCACTACACAGGGGACTTCTCAGAGAGAAAGTGGCTAAGGATCCGTATCCTCACAGGTAATATGGAGATAATCCCCTTTGTCTTGCTTGCTTCCCAGGTGATGCTTAATAAGTCTTGAGAGAGATGACAGGAGAGAAGGAAAAGGGAGAGGAGGGAAAGGACAAAGGAAGCCAAATGTGTTATGGCTGAACTACTTCTCCAAGAAGGGTAAAATCTGATCAGGCAAAGAGAAGAGAAAGGATGAGCAGGGAGCTGATTGAAGGAGAAGCTGATTAAGAGAAGAGACCGTGGATGCCACCGGCTGGACTCCAGAACCCTGCGCGGTTCACGTGAGCCTGCGTGTGGTCAAATAGACTGTACTCACAGGCAGCCACGGAGGCAGATTTCCTTCTGACTCTCTAAGAGCTTCCCGCCCAGGATAAAACAATAAACATTGAGACAGTGAATGCTCTCAGTAAATATTTTTGAATGGGGCACAGTCCACACGGAAGTTGGACTGGAAACCACACAGAGAAGGTTCCTCCTGCAACACCTGAACGGATGGGAACCCTGGGCTGTCCCTGGCCATCTGTGCCGCCAGCTTCCCGTGGGCATTTTCCAGACTGCTGCGATCGGCTGTGCTGGCGTTATTTTCAGCTTCCTGCTCCGGGTGGGAGCAGCCTGGCCCGGTGCAGATTACTGCTACCTTGGCTTTATGTTGGGGAACGTTTATGCTCCACAGGGGCTGGGAAACACAACGGGGAGTGCTACACAGCCCTCTGGAGGCCCCACTGAGGAGGAAAGATGGCCCTTTAATCAAAAGGCATCCCGGAGCCCTGTATCTGCCCCGGGTGCTAGGCTCAGGCACGCCTGCCTCTCTCATTAAACCAGCACTTGGGCTGCATTTTGCAAGAAAGCACGTTATGTGCCAATTTGGAAATTATTCTAATGCACACTAGTTAAATGACTCCCTATCGCTATAACTGCCTCCTATTTTTCTTTCTTTCCATTTTACTCTCTAGAATATCAACAGTCCTGAAGACTTTTCTCTAAAGGAAGAAGAGGCGAACTTGACAGCAAGCACCATGGAAAGCACAACAAAAAAGAAGACAGAAGAGGTAAACGCTCTGAACAGAAAAGCATATGCGAAGCAGCAAAAACATCTTTACACCTTTCAAAAACAGTTGTCCAAATTGGGGATGGTGGCACATGCCTATAATTCCAGTACTTGGGATGCTGAGATAGAAGGATTGCAAGTTCAAGGTCAGTCTCAGCAACTTAGCAAGACTCTCAGCAACCCAGCCAGACCCTGTTTCAAAACAACAACAAAATTTTAAAAGGGCTGCGGATGTAGCATGGAGGTAGAATGCCCCTTGGTTTAATTTCCAGTACCAACACACACACACACACACACACACTCTCTCTCTCTCTCTCTCTCTCTCTCTCTCTCTCTCTCTCTCTCTCTCTCTCCCCCTGGAGTTTCCAGAACTACAAAGGATCTTAGAAGTGGTTGACTTCAACCCCTTTTACAGTTGGGACCACTGAGGCCTTGAAAAGTAAAGGATTGGTGAAAGCCCAAACAGCCAATACAGTGAGAATGCAAAGCCAGAATCTGAAGGAAGCTAGCTTGCTTTAGTTGTACACTATCATTGGCTACCTGTGGGGTGTGATGAAGTCCTGGAAAGCTTCACAATTTCAGACACCTGCCATCGAGAGGGCCGTGGGCAAGATCTGAAGCCAGCCGGAGCAAGCAGCTAACTTCGGAGCGCTGGGTGGTGAGACAAGGGACATTTGTCTTTTCTTCCTGAGGTCAGCACAGGGTCTAGCAGGATGCCAGGCACCCAGTAAGAATTCAGACACTTGCTTTTGGGATGTTCATGTGGAACACCTCACCCTTCCCTCATCCTTAAAAACAGTAGATGGGGAGAGGGATTGTGAACGAGAAAAGGGGTCACCTGTCCTGTACCCCAAGCCCCGGCAGAGCATCCAGGGACCCTGGCCACCATCATATCTATCTGCCTCTTCCAGAAGCCTGTGAGCAAATACCCAGAGGCCCCTGGGAGAACCCTGGGCGAGGAAGATGGGGCCTTCAGTCCACCATGCTCTTGACCCTGGAGCTGCGTCCTGCCGCACAGCAGAGGACCTGTCCTTGGGTGTGCTCCCTCGCCCGCATCTCTTTCTCAGGCTTTGACTCTGATTCCATTTGAGAGTAATCAAAGACAACCATATGGCACCCCTGCGAACCCCTAAGCCTGGCCATTTATCACTGTCAGCAGCTTGGGCGGCAGGCTCTGCTCTGGGTCTGCTTCTCCTTAGCCTCGCCCCTTCAGAGCACTCTGCAGAGAGAGGCCCCTGGGCGCAGAAGGCAGCACCAGGGGAGAGAGTGCCCTGCATGGCCTCCACCTCTACCGCAGATCACTATTTTGTGCACCCAGCTCAGAGAGGAGTGAAGAAATGTAAGAGAGGAGGGCAGCCAGGGACCAGGCCACCAAGGACCCCTGCAGGGGAATGTCAGCACCTGAGTGGCAGGAGAATATGTTCCTGCGGGCTTGCCAAAGGCCAGGCATGGTCCAACCATTAGCATGGACGGGCCCCCTTGACCTTCACAGCATCCTTTGAGGAAAGCATTGTTACTGTCTGACTTTTATAGACAGTGCTGGGCATAATGGTCCATGCCTATAGTCTCTGCTACTCTGGAGGCTGAGACAGGAGGATTGCTTGAGCCTAAGAGTTCAAGGCCAGCCGGTGCAAAATAAAGAGACCCCATGTCAAAACAAAACAAAAAAAATAGTGCTGGGAATCACTATCCACAGGCAGCTGGAGATGAGATGGCTGAGGGCAGGGGAGGGCGGTGACCAAAGCCACGAGACAGGCCTATCAGATGGGGTACGCTTCAATTTCTATAGCACTTACTCTTCTGAACCCCAGTTTCCTCATCAAATTATGAGCGTCTGGAACTTGACAGTGATTATGTCTGTGAATCTGCTTTGTCATCTCTAAAGTGGTCTAAAAACCTAAGGTATTATTAGAAATTAGGGCATAACAGGGAATTTTCATAGAAGCTGTGTGCGAAAGGTTATAATTATGCTATGAGCACATTCAAATACCTCAAGGTCAATCAAAAGAGACAAACTAGTGATACATGAAGGATGTGGATCAAAAATATTTTGCAGAAGGAAAGAAGCCAAGCACAAGGAGCCAAGTATGACTCCTATACACAAGTCTAGAAAAACGCCAGCTAATCTCTAGTGACTGAGAGCAGACAGGAGGGCCAGGGCCAGCGGCAGAGAGGGGACTGACAGCACATCAATCTTTAAATAGGGTTAGTTTATTGTACTGAAGTTATACCTCAATAAACTTAAAAAGAAAGCATGTCACTAGGCGTGGTGGTGCGTGCCTGTAATCCCAGTACTTGGGAAGCTGCGACAGGAGGATCACAGGTTCAAAGCAAGCCTCAGCAATTTAGTGAGGCTCTCAGTAACTTAGTAAGACCAGCTAAATTTAAAAAAAATAGGTGGTGTATCTCAGGGGTCCCGGGTTTAATCCCCAGCAACATAATAAATAAATAAGTAAACAAACAAATAAATAAAACACACAGCATGTCAAAGTCTTTTCTTTTAGTTGGATGTGGTGGTGCACACCTGTAATCCCAGCTATTCAGGAGGCTGAAGCAAGATGATCCCAAGTTTGAGGCCAGTCTGGGCAACTTAGTGAGACCCTGCCTCAAAATAATTAAGGGCTCAGTGGTAGAGCACGTACAGAACATGTGCAAGGTCCTGAGTTCAAGCCTCAATACCTCAAAAATGGGGGGTGTCTTTCCTTTTGTGTATGTGTGTTGCTGGGAATTCAACCCAGGGGTGTTCTACCTTGCAGCTACACCTCCAACCCTATTTTATGCTTTATTTTGAAATAGGATCTCGCTAGGTTGAGGCTAGCCTACAATCCACCTGTCTCAATCTCCCAAGTACTGGGATTACAAGCATGCACCACTGCACCTGGCTGTATCTTTCCTTTTAAATTAGGACCTCTGTGTAGCCTAGAAAGCTTACTGGACTTGCAGTTTTAGCATGAGGCTGTTAGGGCCACAGGGGCCCCCAGTACCCACTGTGTGACTGTGGACAAGCACAAGCACCTGAGCTCTTCTGAGCCTCTAGTCTCCTTGTCTTTCAAATGAGGCACGCGTCCTGTGGTCAACCTTACAGGACTGCTGTGTTGCTCAAGAGGGATATTTACTGCATGTGAGGGCAGTTTTTAAACTGCATAATAGCACACAAATATAAGAGAAGATTGTGCACACATGGTTAAGGTAGGTAGATTTGGGACTTCCTTGCCCTGCCCACCTACAAGAGTCCTCTCACTCTAAGTAGCCCTGGTTTGTCTTCTCTTTCTGTGCAGGGGAGAGCAGCCCCAGCACCCAGGCCAGAGCCAGGTACTTTCTGAAATGCTGGCTTGACTTACTACTTCCAGAGGATCCAATGTCAGTGCACAGGTAAGCTGGAGAAAGCCAGAGAAACTGGATACTTTAATTCATGCGCTTTGCAGGCTTCTAAGCTCCCTGGGGAACCAGCTTCGAGCTGCCTTTATCTTTGGGCATCGAGCCGTGGCTAACACAGCCTACTGTCCAAAGCCAAGTAGAGCTGCTCACCCCAGCTCTCTCCTTCTGTTGCGGTCTTGCTCTTTAATAAGATATTGTTCAAATATTTTCAGTAGAAAAAGCCAAAAACCAAAAAAACGACAACCTACTGGTACATGTAAATCCTTACCAGATTCCTCTACCACCGGCTCACCATCTCCCTTTTCCCCCAGTCCAGCACAATAATACCATAATAATACTCAGCATCCAGACTGTGTTTTTAGTATTTCCAAGGCCTTTCCTACCCATGACCCTGTTTTGTCCTTGCAAAGCCTCTTGAGTGAACGGGATGGGCATAGCCACACACAGAAGCTGATGGGGCGTTGAGAGAACCAGATGAAATGGAGATCTAAAAGCTTCAAGCGTCAGAAGCTAGACTAGAATTTGGGATAACTGGCCCCTGCCAGGTCCTTTCTCAAGATTATCATTTTATATTTTTTATTTTCATTTTTGTGCAGTGTTGGGGATGGAACCCAGGGCCTCACCCATGCTGGGCAAGTGCTGCCCCACTGAGCCACACTCCCAGCCCCCAAGATTATCTCTTATTCACTCAGAAACACACACAAGCTTTGCTGTAGACAAAGAAAGTTCCAGCCACAGGTGGCCTCAAAATAAATAAATAAATATTTTAAAAAAACAAAAAACAACAGGTCAGAGTTGTGCCAGCAAAGACTCCTAAGATTCAATTAGTCAGTGACTTGCTCCCAGATCCACAGTTGGGCCCAAGAAGCACGGGAGTTTCTGTTCCCAGCAGCCTGGAGCTCTGGCACGACATCCCTCCAATGGGTCCCTGTCTCACCCTCTCAGGCTTTATGCTCAGCCCTTCTCTTGGCCCCAGGCCTTCTCTTCCTTGTCCTTTGCCCAAAGCACACACTCCTTCTCTTCCTTCTAACCAACCTCGCTTGCAGGAGGAAGCTCGCCTTTTATTTTTAGAACTTTTGGGATAGAGAGCTACTAATAAGCATAGAAAGAAAAAGGAAGGGAGAGGCCATTTAGCCCCTTAAAAGTTGCCTTCCTGCTGCATCCCTATACCTCCATTTCTCATTCAGGCACTTCTGAATGTGTCCCAGGAAATCGCCCTCTGGCACTCATGCAGTGGACAGATTCTTCCTCAGCAGTGTCTAGAAAAGCCTGAGCCCAGCCCCAAGAGGGTAGTGAGCTAGAGAGAAGGAACCCTGAGGCCACCCAACTGGGCTCAGCCCTGCACCCTGGGGCTTTTAGTTCCATCAAACACTTAGCAATTATGCAGTCATTAAACACCACTGCTCCCCAGCGCTCCTGCAAGGCCCCAGAGGGTTAAGTGAATTTTCAAGACTACAGCACAGGTTGGAACGGGCCCTGGCCTTGCTGGCCTGCGTCCTCTCTGCAGCCCGCCAGCGCCCACCAGCGCCCAGCCACCATGGTCCTTCCAGACCCATTAATACCCCCAAGGGAAACCCGGGCAGGTCGCCCCCGCTGCTGCCACTCTTCAAGGCTGTCCTAGGGACGTGGTCTCATCGGCTCCTGAGGCACCACAGTCCCCAGAGACACTGCTGCTCTCTCCTGCTTTGGATTTTCATTCTGCTTCTCCCTCTAGGCTTAGGGCTTGGGAAAGAAGCTTCTCCTCAGCTAAACCCGATGCCCTCCTGATCGCCCTTCTCGGTCTTCCAAAGTGAAGTTAAAAGTCCTCTCCGACATCTTGGATGGCCCCTCTGGTTACTGACCTGAGTTAAGTCATTAAGGAGAAAGCTGGCTGCTTTGTGTTTCTGGTTTAGGTGGAGAAGATTCGAGCCTGAGCAGGGAGTTCAATTGGACCAGGTGACCTCCAGGAACCCCACACGTTCAAGGTAGAATTTAAGAAAGAGCAGAAAGTCTAACCTCTCTGGTAAAGAGAGGCAGCTCAGGAAATAATCAACAGGAGCTGTGATAGGCTAAATAATGACTCCCAAAAGGCAGCAGGCCCTAAGCCCTAAAACCCAGGAGCGCTACCTTCCATGATAAAGGACTTTGGTGATATGATTAAGTTAGGCATCTTGAGATAGGGAGATTACTCTGGATTATCCAAGGGGGCCCTAAGTGCGATCAGACATATCCTATATACACGATGGAATAGTGCTCAGCCCTAACAAGGACATCCTGCCATTTGCAACAGCAAGCATGGGCAAGTGCCACGTGACCTTACTCATCTGTAGGATCTAAAAAGTTATCTCTTGGAAGTTGAGAGTAGAATGGTGTTTACCAGTGGCCAGGGAGAGGTTGATCATGGGTGCTAAGTTGTACTCCAGGATAAGACGTTCTGGGGTGCTGGGGACAACACAGTGACTATAAACAACAATAATGCAAAAAGCTTTTGAAATGTTTTCCCATAAAGAAAAGGCTGGCTCTGAACCTGTGATCCTCCTTTCTTGGTGTCCCAAATGCTGAGACTACAGGCCCATGCCTGTTTGAGAAGATAGATATGTCTAACCCAATTTACACTTTATGCGGTGTATACATGCATCAAAACATTATATGATCTCCCACTATATGTACAACTTTAATGTACTGGTTTTAAAATAAAGTCAGGCACAGGGGCACACTCCTGTAACCCCAGCTACTTGGGAGGTTGAGGCAGGAGACTCTCAAGTTGGAGGTCAGCCTGGGGAATTTAGACACTGTCTCTTAAAGGAAAACAGAGAGACAGACAGACAGACAGACACTAGGGAGATAGCTCCATGGTAGAATGCTTGCCTGGCGTGCAGGAGGCCCTGTGTTCAATACCCAGTGTATATACAAAGAATTGCTACATGGATTCTTCTAAAAGACATGCCGGGGAGATTTGGCACAAAGAGGACAATAGGATCATAAGGGCAGAGGTTGGAATGAGGTGGCCATCAGCCAAAGGGTGCCAGCAGCCACCAGAAGCGGGAAGAAGTATGGAGAGACCCTCCTCTGGAGCCAACAGAGGGAGTGTGGCCTTGCCGACACCTGGACTTGGCCCAGAGATACTGATTTTGGACTCTGGAATTGTGAGAGAATAAATTTCTGTTGATTTAAGCCACCCACTTTGTAGCCATTTGTTCTAGCAGCCATGGGAAACGAATACAGTAGCTAACTCTTTATGACCGTCTAGTATGTGCCGGGGACTGCTCTGAACATTTTACCCACACTGAATCATTCATACCTCAGCCCTAGCTGTGAGGCCTGGTGGTGCAGATACAATGCCTATATTTCAATACCAGCTTCACTGCTTCCTATTGTGACCTGAAGCAAGTTATGTAACCTTCCAAAACCTCAGTTTCCCAATTAATAAATCAGTCCTACAGTACCATCCTCACTAAGCTGCAAGGAGGGTAAAATGGGTACTAAAGTGCTTACAACAGTATACAGCAAGCACTCAATAAATGCTAGCTAGTATGAGGTTCTCAGCAGTTAAGCAAGCCAAAATTAGACCATCATATTAATGTGTCAGGACCTGGGCAAGGCTTCCTGAACTCAGTGCAGAAAAAAATGTTCCCTTACAGCTCACAGTCAAGGAGCTCAGCTAAGTATTACTTCCCTTAATTAAGCAACTTAGGGCATTAATGGCTGGCCTCATTTCAGAAAAGCCCAGGACTGTGCTAATTCTGCAGCGTCCTCGGGTCCTACCTTCAGCCTTTAAGGAGAGCGATGCACACTGCCATCCTTACGAAGGCTCTAACTTGCTGCACACACTTTCGGCACACCCCTGCAGAGCGTACCACACCTCTTCCAAGCAGTCCTGGCATCCAGAATTGGAGCCCTCCCCTTGGAAGTCAGTGGGAAGCAGAACCTTCAGTCCACTCTGACCTACCTACACCTGGTCAACACCACTCCAACCTGTCCAGTCGGACTGGGGAGAAGGAGACATTCCAAAGTCAGCTTTGATTAAGAGTTTACAGCCAAGTTAGTACAGGAGAAATGAGGTTCAGTCTGGGGAGTCAGGGAGAGATCTAGAGTTATCACCCAGAAAGTTTGCCCAGCTCTTCTGTTCAGGTGATGTCATTGAAAGACCAAAGACCAAAGGGGCAGCACTCCCCAGGATCTCGGGCCTTGCGTTCCCACCTAGGAAATGCGCACAAGGGATTAACCAGAGGAGAGGGGCCGGGCTAGCGGGCCCTGGCTGCCGCCTAGGCGAGGTTCCAGCCCTTCAGACTTGAGTTGAGCAGCTTCGCAAAATTGCTGCCGCTGTTGCTGCTGCCGCGGCAGCCCGCTCTGGCAACCAGGCCTCCTCCCAGCAGGCTGCACAGGCAGCCACCTGCGCTCCCGGGCCCTTCCCTAGCCCACCCCCCACCCCACCCGGGAGGAAGAAAGACGAAGGAGGACAGCTCCTCCTCCTTACTTCCAGGCACCCACAGATTTCTGCGCTGCCGTCACCACTGGGAAGAAGCTGGGTCCCCTGGAGGAATCGTTTCTTCTCCTTCCATCTCCCCATCAATGAACGCGCAGCAACACCCACGCTCCCGCCCCTCCTACTCCGGAGGGAGACCGAGCAGGAGAGCGACATCCGGAGCTGGGAGCCGCTGCAGTGGGGGCCCCGGCCTCCCTGCCCCGCAGTCCCTAACCCTTTCCCAGCCCTCAGAGGGTCCCAAGCCAGTCCAGCTTTCGGGATGGAGAGGGGGCCCGAGTCCTCCGAGGGGCGCCGAGCTGGAGACCTGGGGGAGCGCGCGAGGGGACCGCTTAGCCCCACCCGCGGGGCCCTCGGCACCCCTCCGGGGACTCAAACCCGGTGTCGCCGTCCCCAGCTCTGGGCGTCCCCGCGCTCCCGGGCCCATCCCGCCCGCACGGGTCCCGGGCCGCGGGGATCGCGGGGATCGCGGCGCTGGCGGGCCGGCGGCCCCGGGAGGCGAGGGAGGCGAGCCGGAGCGAAGCCGAGGGCGGGTCGCAAGCGGGGAGGCGGCCGGCCACTTACGCGCGGGCTCTGGGGAAGCCCATGGAGAGCAGCACGTCCAGCGCCGGTCCATGCTTGATGGTGCCGGGGCGCTGCTGGCGGTTCCTGCGCGGGGTGATTTTGCTGTACAGGTCCTCTCTCGCGGCCATGCCGAGCGGGCTGCGGTGGCCGTACGGAGCCGGGCTCAGCGGCCGGCCATCGCCCGAGCCGGGCGGGGTGGGCAGTCGCGGGCTGGGCGGCGGCGGCGACCGAGCTCCCCCGGCCGAGCCTCCGACGCTTCCTGGTGAGGCCGGAGCCGGACGCGGACCCGCAGCGCCGGAGGGACCCGCCGTCCGCCAGGCGCGCCCCGGCGCCCCAGCCCTGCGCCCGCGGGGGCCCTCTTTCCTCCGCCCCTCCGCCTCGGCTCCCGGAGCAGTCCGGGAATTTGCAATGAGTAATTTTTGAATGGATCAAAAAGGAGAAGGAGCCTTGTGGGCTGGCCCTGCCCGGCCTGCACCCGGGCCCCGCCCCTCTCTTAAAGCTGCAGGGCCGTCCCAGGCAGCCCGCGCCTGGGTTCCAGCTGGAGTGCGGCTGCTTCCAGCGCGGGGTGGCAACCAAGGCAGGCTGCTTGGGTGCTTCGTTTCCGAGAGTCGCTGGGACTCCCCAGCCCGTTCCTTGGCTGGCATATAGGCCCGGCTGGACCTTAAGACTCCAGATCAACCCATGTCAAGTTTCAGTTGGTTCTTGATGGGGTTAATAATGGAAATCATAGGCACTGATGGATGACATTAGTGGACCAGGAGGCCAAGGCCATAAGGCCCAGTTCAAAGATTGTGCGACCAAAAGGTCCTGCAAAACCTAGAGGTCTGTTAGTATCACTGAAGGCCTATCAGCCTACCAAGGGGCTTCGCGCCCACCTACTGCCCTCACTCTCCACGACTGTCTGCAAGCAGAGAGTGACATCTGGGGAAGTGTGGGGCCTCAGGGTCTTCCGACTGGCAGAACCTAGGAGGGGAGAAGACAGGGTGGAAGAGAGAAAAGAGCGGAAGAAGACAGGAGGAGGGAGGAAGGAAGGGCTAGGAGCAAAGAGGAAGAGGAAACAGAAAGGATACGTTCTAATTATAAGGGGCTCAAAATGGAATGGGCCGATTTTCACAAGGGAGTGAGTAATCTGTCAACAGCAGGATTCAAAAAAGACAGGATCAATCGGCACTGCAGAGCAAGGAGTGAGCTGCACCACAGGTTGGACTAAAGGCCTCCTGCCTCAAAGAAGGTGGAAGTCCTCACTGCCCTTGCCCCTGGCCCACGCTGAGGGAGCAGGGCTCTTTCATCTCCAGACAGTCACTCTCTTTAGTCAGGGACAGAGCCCCATTTGTGCAATGGAGGGGGCACAGAGCAAACCCTAGCTGGTACTTTTTTCTGGATAGTAATAATAATAAAACCTAACATTTATTGGGCTTTTGTATGTGCCAATCATTGGGTTAGCACAATGGATGGGTTAACTCATTAAATTTTTACAATGCCCTGAGAGGTGTGTACCTCCATTTTTTCCAGTTTAATAGAGGAGAAAACTCTGTTCAAAGAGTCGGAGGAAGATCCTGGGCTCAGTGGGCACAGCCAGAGCTTTGCCCTCTGGGGCCTTGAACAGGCTACTCTCCACTCCACTGCCCTGATGCCTCACCTGTCTGGATCATGTCAGTTGAGTATTGCACACCTTGGACTGCCCCAAATCAGCAGCCCCTACCGGGCCCTGCTTGGGGGGTGGGGAGGGATGGGGGTCGGTGCTCAAGGAGGAGTGCTGCAATGTTGATTTATAAGGCCTCTGAAAGTTTGACCAGGGAAATGATGCAGCTTAATTCCTGAGCTCTGAGCCCCACCACTGGTTTTCTATAGAATTCCCAGTGGCTTCGGAAGTGGGGAGATAAGGCAGTTGAAACTCAGCAAAAATGTGCAGAATTTTGCCTTGTGCAGTGTAAGAGGATGAGGGGCAGTTCATACTTCCTGGATGGGAGAGTTGCAGAGGGGATATCCTAGAGCACTTGTAGAATGGATTTCCAGGAAACGGAGCAAAAAACAAGACCGGGCTGGGAAAACCACACCTGGTTGTCTGGCCGCCGTAGGATATGTTCGGTAAAGCATGCTGGACATTAGTAAATCCTAAATTTTTTCCAAATGTTTAGGCTGAGAGTCAAATGATCTGGATCCTGGTCAAGAGAGTAAAATCTGTGGAAGTGCTTTGTGAACCACAAAACACAAATAATAACTCAACTTTCTTGAGCATTTACCATATACCAGTGCTGTTCTTGGCTTCTTCCATATGTAACTCATTTAATTCTTTGACCAGGCTATGGACACATTATCAGCTACTTTAAAAGTGGAAGTGCTAAAACAGAGGTCAAATATCTTGTCCAAGAATCTATGGCTAGTAAAAGGCAGAGTCAGGGCTGGAACTTATAACATTTGGCCAAACACTTACCATCATTGTTAAGATGATGAAGATGATATGGACTTTTAAGACAGTTAACTGCAATTGCCTTTTTTACTTCTCCCATGCCCCTTGACATTGAACTGCTAGAGTTCTGCTTCTTTGGAAAGGTTAAATTAATTGTCTTTGTCCCTATGTCTAGGCACACTGTGAGACAGAGCAAAAGATGGGCATAAAAATAGTTTTAGGCCAGGTGTGGTGGTACACACCTACAATCCCAGTACTTGGGAGGCTGAGACAGGAGGATCGTAGGTTCAAGGCCAGCCTCAGCAACTTAGTGAGGCTCTTATTGACTTAGAAAGACCCTGTTTCTAAATAAAAAATAAAATAGGGCTGGAAGTGTAGCTTGGAGATAAAATGCTCCTGGGTTCAATCCCTAGCACAACAACAACAATAAAAAGTTTAAGGTGGTTTGAAAAAGTACTCTGGGAGCTAGGCACTTAGATGCAAGCTGATCTGTCTCGGGCACTTTGGGCCAGCTCAGTGCCAGGACTTGCTTGTCTTGGGATGCTGCCATTTGTTCTGAGCGGGTTAGGGGCTGGCAATTAAGATGCCTGGTGCTCCGATTGTTTTGACTGGAAAAAGCTGGGAGAAGCTTTAGAAACATCCATCCTGTCGTATTTCAAAGAGAGAGGAAGGATGACTCTTCTTCTGACAGTGCGTCTTACGGCAATGGCGAGGGAGGAGGTGGGAGTCTTGTGCAACGAGGGCCCTGACGCGCTGTGTTCAACTGCACCCTCCCAAGGGAGGGAAAGCCAGTCCTCACATCCTTGTGCCCGGTCATGTCAAAATCCAACCTGGCCCACAAAGCTCCTTTGTTTGTGTGAGCACTGTTTAACTCCACACCAGCAGCCCCGGCCACTTTCTTGGTACAGAGGTCCTTCTGAGGCCCACGATGCACCGAGTCGAATGTGCCTGTCATTTCTGAAGTGTGTCCTGTGTCTTTCCTTCTCTTGGTCCTTGAGGTCAAATGGCTGTGTGCACTAAAACAGGAGGCGATCCATCGACATTACGTACATATGTGAGAATACCAAGGTCAACCTCTCTACCCTGCATGGGGAACTGAAGGGGGGAGCCCACTGAGGGCTGTGTGCGTGTATGTCTTATCAGCATGAACTGCATTATGATGTGAGACTAATGCACCAATGAAAGTATAAAAATAAGAATTAAAAGAGAGAAAAAAACAGGAAGTAATGTCCTAGGCTCTTAGGCTTCTGGGGGATTCTTCATGGCCAGAAGACCACGTGCTGTCACTCTCTGGCCCCCAACTGTCTCACCTGCTGCAGGAGGGGGTTTGCTTCGGCTGGGAACATTAGGACTTTGGAACAGAACTCCTTGGGGGTGGCAATGGGCTTCCCCAACTGGTGATGGGTGGATAAAGCATTATGTCTTCTCTTCCTCTTTTTTGGGGGGAGGGGGTGGCTACTGGAGATTGAACCCAGGGTCATTCATTCCACCTTCTATCCCTTTTAAAATAACAACAACAAAAAATAAACAACAACAACAACAAAAAAAACAAGGTCTCACTAAGTTGCTGAGGCTGTCCTCAAACCTGTGATCCTCCTGTCTCAGTCTCCCAAGTATTGTGATTACAGGCAAGCTCCACCATGCCTAGCTTCCTTCCTCTTTCAGAGCAAGTGTACTTTATCAGCTTTACATCTTGGGGGTTTTATCTCTGTGGGAAAAGAATTTAGAAAAAAAAGTAAGCACAGAACTAGATGATCTTTAGTACTGTGTGTTTGTGTGTGTGTGTGTGTGTGTGAGAGAGAGAGAGAGAGAGAGAGAGAGAGAGAGAGAGAGAGAGAGAGAGAGAGAGAGAGAAAGAGAGAGACGAGACTGGGAATTAAACCTAGAGGCATTCTACCTCTGAGCTATATCCCTAGCCCCTTTTTAAATTTTTTGTTCTGAAACAGGGTCTCTCTAGGTTGCTTAGAGTCTCACTAAGTTGCTGAAACTAGTCTTGAACCTGCAATCCTCCTATCTCAACCTGCCATGTACTGGGATTATAGGCATGTACCACCCCACCAGGCTTCCCAGTTTGGTTTCGATATAATAGAATAAAAGGAAAGCAAAAGAGAATGGGGTGGGATTGTTTGGGGCCATGTTTGCTGGAAGGGAGAGAGAGCGAGAGGCCCTGGGGAGAGAGGAGAAAAGCTACACAGGCAGAGGGTGGAGTGAAATGGACTCCACAGGTCAGGCAGGGACTTCGCTGTCCTCAAACACAAGTAGACCAGATCTCAGCGGCATACACTTGACAACTGATTCCTTGTTTAATCTGTGAAACCAAGTTACATAGTAAGAAAGACCAATCCCGGAAAAAAAAAAAAAAAAAAGGAGCATCAGTCCAAACCAATAGAAAGCTGATATTTTTCTCACATAGGGGAAAAAATTAAAATCTTTCCCTCAAGTGCAAAAGGAAGAAAGAAGAAGAGACCTTTTCTTTCTTTCTTTCTTTCTTTTTCTTTTCTTTTTTTTTTTTTTTTTTTTTTTTTTTTGAGGAGACTGTTATTTTGGTGCCCACCTTTGGAAAAAAATACCTACTTTGGAATCCTTGTGGGAGACCCTGCACTGTCCACCCTCCTCCTTATAAAGGCCTCCTTCTGATTGTAATTGCCCTGGGGTCTGAGTCGCTGATTTGCCATATAACAACAGTTGTGTTGTGAAATAAATAAACAGGGGGGTTCCTCTTCTCATACAACTTCCTTTTTGTATAAAAAAGGAAATGTATAGGCAACATAAGGGTCACTTTTTATTTTTAAGAAATAGATTTAAATTGAGTAGATACAAAAAGCTAGATGTGAGGCAAAAAAATTAAAAATAAACAAAAAATAACATCTCTTGATTTAAAACAAATTGAGACAATAGTTATTGACCAAGACACTTGGAAAAGTATTTTTCACCATTTAAAATCTGAGAGTGGTCTCTGGGGTTCTGAGATATAATATTAATTTTTTTAATGTAAGTTTGTTTCGAAAGTCTGTAAAATGCTCTTTTTAATGAACCTCTGTGCAACTGTACAAATAGCTGTTTCTGTGGTTTTCCGATTCATGCATTGACATGAAGTCCAGGTTAATAACTTATGATCTATTGTTAAAGGGTGATAATCTCTTCCAGAAATAAATATTTTAGGGTGGTAACCTCTCATCCTCAGTTCTTGTTTCTAGAGAGAAAGATTTCAAATGGAAAGCCCAAATAGGGGAACATAGAGGGTTATTTAGGGAAGTGGGGGTACAGTTTAAAAGAAGGCCATGATAAAAGGTATGTAAGTACCTACCAGAGAGAGGGTCTACTAAGGTCCATTTCTGGATGTGGAAAACAGGAGAGTTCTCTGTATGGTGGGATTATTTGCTCTGGAAACCTCCCCCCCCATGTATATGCATTTAAAGGAAAGGAAAGCCCCCCCCTCCCCCATACACACACACACACACACACACACACACACACACACACACACACACACAGAGCTCAGGAGCCTGTGCTGTTTCCGCCAGGTAGGAAACTTTCCCCCAGGCGTCTAGTGTAGCCCTGGGGGATGGAGGGGTCTGAAAGGGCAATGGCAGCTGGGCCACCCAGGGCTCCTTATCTCTTCTCCTGCCGGCTGGCTGGAGGTTCCTCCATCCCATTCCTTTCCCACCCTGCTTATCTCTCATCTAACTACTAACACTGAAAATAGGTTGGGGAAATTTCTTCCTGCCAAGCCATAGGTAGAATTCCCAGGGACACCAGCTGGGAATAGTGCTTCCATCTTTATTCTGGAAGACAGGTGGGGTGTGCCTGAGACTACTCAGGTAGCTGGTGAGGGCCAGGTGTTAAGTGTTAAGGAAAGCTTCAGTTACCAGGAATCAGTCAGGGCAGGGATATTTACACCAGGGGAGTTGGCAGTCACCTCCTTTGGGCTTCTCCCCTCCTACCCTGAGAGCTGAGGGTGTGAGCCAGGGGTCACACTCATGATCAGCTGCAGTTGAAATTCGAGGCTGTCCAGTTAATCAGTGTAGCTTCCTTACCCTCCAAAAACTTGTTCCCAATGCTCCTTAGAGGAAAAAGGACAAACATGTTAAGTGGCCACCATATGTTAGGACCTTTTTTGTTTTTGTTTTTGTTTTTGTTTTTTGTTTTTGGTACTGGGGATTGAACCCAGAAGCATTCTACCTCCAAGTTATACCACCAACCCAATTTTACTTCTTATTTGGAAACAGGGTCTCAATAAATTGCAGAGGGCCTCTCTAAGTTTCTGAGGCTGGCTTTGAACCTGTGATCCTCCTGTCTCAGCCTCCCAAGTACTGGGATTACAAGCATGCCCCACTACACCCGGCTAGAACTTTTACATAGTATTGACCCAGTATTAATAGGTAAAAGTACAAATATATCTAGAACCTCTTTTTGTTACATTTAGGCAGCTGCATTTCAGTACTTAAATAGCTAAAGCCACTTGTGCTGTGTTGTTCTTGAGCAGCCTCAGCAAAACTGAAGGCTGCTCTTGTGCAGGGAGATAACACACGAACACAGCCTGCAAAAGAGCTGAGGCTGCTTTTATACACAGAGGTCACACACAGCCCTGCCAGTGTTTCCCCTAAAAACCCAGAAGACAAAATAAGCCGGCACCTGCCCTGTGTGAGAAAATCATCCATTAACTTGTGACTTAGAAATCCAGATAGAGAAAGCAGCAGAAATCCTATTTAAGATGGGGGGTCTTTTCTGGTGGAAGTGTTCTGTTTTGGAACATGGCACGCACGCCCCTCTGCAGCATGTCGGTTTTTCTCACTCTCTTTCCTCCATTCACTATGTAATAAAACTTTAAGAGCCTCTGGAAGTCTCCTGGCTCTTTTTTTTTTTTTTGCGGTACTGGGGATTAAACTCAGGGCCATTCCACCTCTGGGCTATACTCCCAGCCCTATTTTTTATTTTTTTATTCTTTATTTTGAAACAGGGTCTCACTAAGTTGTGAAATGCCTCACGAGGTAGCTGAGGCTGGCCAAGAACCTAGATCCTCTGGTCTCAGTCTCCCAAATGCTGGGATTACAAGTGTGTGCCACCATGCCTGGCTCCTGGCTCTTTTTTCTAAACTAACCAAGGAAAAGAACCCACTGGACAACAAACTGTAACATTATTATTTCAACCATCAGCCACACACCATCAAACAGATATTTATTTAAGCCACTTACTAACACACTTCTGAGAGTCAGATGTAGTGGTACATGTCTGTTGATACCAGCTACCTAGGAGGCCGAGGAAGGAGGATTGCAAGTTGGAGGCCAGCCTGGACGACTTAGCAAGATTCTGTCCCAAAAAAAATTTAAAAAGGGCTGGGACATTGTTCATGGTAGAATGCTTGCCTAGAATGTGCGAGGTTCTGTGTTCAATCCCCAGCACAGCAACATGAACAACAAAACCAGAAATAAACAAATAAATGAGAAACCTTCTAAGGTTCAGAGAAGTTACAACACTTGATCACAATCACACAGTTGCAAACGGTGGGATAAGCGTTAGAAACCAAGATATCTGAATTCAGGTTCCCAGCACATTATAAGGAATGGACCTCAATTAATTAGCGTCAGTTAAAATGGCTTCACGGCACGCTATTTCGTGGCATTTGTTTGGATGTGCTATTCACAGAACTCTTGTACCCACAAGCTATTGTTTTCTGAAGGTTTGTGAATAGGAGGGATTGTAGCACATCTGGCATTAAAGTTACATTTACTAAACTCATCCAGTCCTGCAGATGACTAACAAGCAAGAGGAGTAAAAGTCTTCCTCCCTCCCACTCCCTTTCAACAGTAATTGAATACCTACTATGGCTGGGTATTGGACTCAATGATAGGGGTGACTTCAAGGACTGCAATGTCTAGCAGGACACAGGAGTGACCAGGACATGACAGTACAGGAAGCTTGAGAGATGTCGGGGTTTGCCCAAATTGCCGTGGGGACAGAATGTGGGAGGATGACTAGGAGAGGCCCCAGGGGAGAAGAGGCTCTGCGGGACATCAAAGATGGATGGAAGGAAGTTAGATGAGGAGTGGGATAGCAGGAGTGGGGCAGGATGGAGTAGGAAGAGGAGGAAGAAAGGAGGTTCCCGCAAAAGACATACCATGTGTGAAAGCCAGGCTTCCGAGAGACCAACATGACAGAGCACTGGGCTGAGGAATGGAGAAGGAGATTCAGATACCGATTTTGGTTGCTGCTGGCCAGGCCTCCTCACGGGCTGACGTCTGTCCACGGAGACAGGCATGGCCAGCCAGCAACTGCAGTCACCCTGCAAAACTTCCCAGACTCGAGGACAAGTCAGCCACTTCTCAAAATGCTGCCTGTTCTTCAAGGTCCAGCTAAAGTCCTGCAATTTCTGGGAAGTCTTCCCAGCTACTAAGCACTATCAGAGTACTTTTTTAAAAATATACTTTTATTGGTGCATTATAGTCTCACATCATAATGTAGTTTGTAGTGATAGTGACATACATACATACACTTTTTATTTTTTTAATTTAATTTTATTTTTTTAAAATTTATTTATTTTTTTCAGCACGGATTTTTTTATATATTTCTTGAGTATGACAGGGTTACATAGACATTTATGACATATCAATCATTGTCAGATCACAAATAGCACCACTTCTTCGTTTTACACGTATAGCCCACATTCTTAACATAGCCTGGTAAAGCAAACTTTCTAGAGTCATAAAACCATACCCCTTTAGGGTCATATATTTACTTTCTAAGAAGTAGGGGGGTCTTTCATCTACGTATCCTAGGGGCAATCTCCAGACTTTGATACACTTTTTAAATCCTAAAATCGCATGGGCAACTTACAATATGCTGCCTTTTATTTTCACTTAACTTTTTCATTCTATCCTATTTATTTATTTATTTATTTATTTATTTATTTATTTATTTTGCAGTACTGAGGATCGAACCCAGGGGTATTCTACCTCTGAGCTACACCCTCTAGCCCAATTTTTTTATTTTATTCTTTATTTTGAAACAAGGCCTCACTAAGTAGCTGAGGCTGGCTGAGAATCTGCGATCCTCCTATCTCAGCCTCCTAAGTACTAGGATTACAGGCATGCGCCATCACACCCAGTTCTGTTTATTTTATTTAATAAATTAATTTAAAAATTTTTGAGGTTAGTGGGGATGGGACCTAGGGATGCTCTAACCACTGACATACCCTATATCCTCAGCCCTTCTTATTTTTTTATTTTGAGACAGGGTCTTGCTATGTTACCTAAGCTGTCCTCCAACCTGCCTTCGCCTCCCAAGTCGCTGGGATTACAGATGTGTGCCACTGCACCCAGCTTCATTTTCTTTTTTAAAATTTAAGTGTTTTCTTTTTTGAGGTACTAGGGATTGAACCTAGGCGTGTTTCACCTCTGAGCTACTCCCCTAGCCCTATTTTTGTTTGTTTGTTTGCTTGCTTGTTTTCTCTTGAAATAGGGTCTCACTAAGTTGCTGAAGGTCTTGCTAAGATGTTGAAGCTGGCCTTGAGCCTGAAATACTCCTTGTCTCAGCCTCTTAAGTACTGGGATTATAGGTGTGCACCACCATTTCTGACTCTAAGTGTTTGCTTTTTAAGTTTATAGAAGCAATACTGTGAGAATTTTTATCATACAATTAATGTAAAAAAAATCACTTCAAATAGAAGTAATCAATGGTAACATTTTAACATATTTTCTTCCACTGTTTTTTAGTAATATTGATGCTCAGTGTGCCTAGCCAAGTGGATTCTAAATTCCTTCAAAGTGGGGATTATGCACTATCGGCAACATATTCTTTTATCTGCCTCCCAAGTGAACACTTTAACTGTCATGAACAAATCAATGCTCAATGGAATTATAAGCTTCCAGCTAGTAGGGACCAGTACTTGTGCCTAAGGAGGGTGGTAACGTGGGTTTGCTTGAAAATCTGTGCTGAGTGGGCAGAGTTGCAAAAAAGCCAGGGAGAGGAGATGGCATAGCCAGCCTTGTCCTCAAAATTTCAGGACAGAGCTGGGCGTGGTGGCGCATGCTTGTAATCCTAGTGCTTTGGAGGCTGAGACTGGAGAATCTGGGTCCGCAGCCAGCCTCAGCTACTTAGGGAGGCCTTCCGCAGCTTAATGAGACCCTGTTTCAAAATAAAGAATAAAAATATAGGACTAGGGGTGTAGCTCAGAGGTAGAATGCCCCTGGGTTCAATCCCTAGTACCGCAAAAACAAAACAAAACAAAACAAAACTCAGGACAAGCCTTTCCCAAGCGTAGCTCCTTGGAGTGAAGGCCACTGGTGTTGGCCAACATCCTCTCTTTGGGGAATGGGTGGCCAGATTACCAATATAAAATAAGAGCAAAATTAGTACATCCTGGAACAAACCACCTTGTTCCCTTTTCTCTCCCTCCTTCCAAAAGACCATTGGGCAAAAGAGCTGCTTAATCCCTAAAGAACATGATTGTATTAGTTCTCCGTGGCTGCTATGACAAATGACCACACACTGGGTGACTCAAAACAACAAATATTTGTTCTTTCACAGTTCTGGAGGCCCAAAGTCCTAAATTAGTATCATTGGGCTGAAATCGAGCTGATGAGAAAATCTCAATCCCTCTGGAAGTCCTAGGTAGGAATGAATCGATTTCTTGCATCTTTCAGCTTCTGGTGGCTGCTGGCATTCTCAAAGATAGAATCTCTGAGTGGCTTTGTGTTCTATCTTCAAATCACCTTTTCTTCTGTGTGTCTGTCTGAGACCTCTTTTTGCCTTTCCCTTATGAAGACGCTTGCAATTGTATTTAAGAACCACCAGATAATCCAAGATGCGCCTCACTTCAGGATTCTTGGTTAAATTGCCTCTTTAAAACAATATATATGGTTTTAAAACCAGGTCACATTTGCAGGTTCCAGACATTGGAACCTGCCACCCCTGGTGGCCATGACTTAGCCCAACTATACTCACATTCCTTAGAGGCATCGATTTTGCGCCTGGTGAACTTCAAGGTCCAGGAGAAGTTTTTTCAACCTCATGTCTTGGGTTAAGGGGAGGGGCAGGAAATGAGTAAGGATAACAGGCTTGCCAATTCCTTTTTGGAAAAATCTAAGCTCAATCCATGCTGTTCCCTCTGCTGGGAGCTATTCCTTCATCTGGCCTCCTTGGGAAGGGTTGGCCTGACCTTACCACCCTGCCTCGGCACATTGCATGGAAGTGACTTAGAATCCCCTGGTCTTCTGTGCCCCTGCATCGTGGCACCGAACACAACAAAGGCATTTCATTTACTTAAATGCTTCTCTCTAGGGTAGAATGTGCTCCTTCAGCCTCCACGTGCCTTTTCCATAGCTCTGCTCCCAGCAGGCACTTAATACATGTTTGTTGAATGGACTTGAGTTGCATTTCAGCTGAGATGAGAGGTGCCATCACAGTACAAGGGACACTGCATTCCTCTGTTCCCTGGTTTTGAGATAAAGGTCAGCAGCCTCTCTCTTCCACCCCATGTCCCCAACCTGCTGGACCGGCTCAGAGAAGACCCTGTCTTCTTCCTCTCTCAATATCCTTGATGATCAGACAGACCTCCCTCCCTGCTTCGTATCTGTGATGTACAGAGTGCTGTAAGCCGTCCCAAAGAGGATCTCCTCACAGCCTTGCAAGGTCCTTCCGGGGGGCGTGCAGTAGAAGGGGACGCGTTGCACTGATGGATGCTGGGTGGGGGTGTGGAAGGAACGGGACCCTCCTGGAGTGGGCTGGCACCAAACAGGAAGAGGCTCGCTTTAGGAAATCTCCATTGTTCTATGGGAAGTGTGGATGAACAGCACATGTCTGTTCTGACTGTACATTAGTCATTGCTCTGCCAGCCGGCAGAGTGGATGACCCTGGGCCCAGTGTCCACTGCGAGCAGGGGCAGAACATGCAGTCCACTCCTAGTTTCCTCTGTTCATTAGCTAGCAGCTCCTGCAAAGGAAGCCAAGAGAGGAGAGGAAACCCAAACCCAAACCAGCCCCCTC
Organism: Graphiurus murinus; assembly: GCA_004027655.1. Lineage (NCBI taxonomy): Eukaryota > Metazoa > Chordata > Mammalia > Rodentia > Gliridae > Graphiurus > Graphiurus murinus. The sequence continues at coordinate 84,241 of PVLC010004338.1, forward strand.
GTCACATGTACAGCGTGCTTGGATTAAAGAGCCGGGAAGCGCTACTGCTGCAGGTCTACAACGTCACCCTCTAGTTCTTACTTTGTAGTAGTATCCACATAGCTCTTCACAGTTTTCAACACTTTCACTTGTTTCATTATTACCTCCTAAGAAAACTAAATGACATGAGGAAGTTACTTTAAAGGCATTTTTAAACTAGAGGATCACAATTTGGAGGCTTGCGTGGACAACTTAGTGGCACCCTATCGCAAAATAAAAATTAAATGAAAGGGCTGGGGATGTAGCTTAGCAGTATAGCCTTGCTTATTATGTTCAAGGCTCTGGGTTCAATCCAAAAATAAACAAGTAAATGTTTTTATTGAAGATACGAACAAACAAAACAAAAATAAAACGACATAGCTAAGGGTAAAGGTCCTGTGACTTACCCAAGGTAATGTAAGGACTAAGGAGGATAGATTAGTGTTTTAACTCAGGTTTCTAGAAATCAAAGATTACTAGTAACGTTCTCTCTTTTTTGTTTTGGGCTGGGTCCCAAATGTCTCCTGACTTGGTACTGTAGTGTGTGCGGGAGGGGTCAGCTCCTTAAAGCAGTGTGGACTAGCCCCCGGGTGAGGCCAGGAGAAAGGTATCTAATACAGATCACCTCCAGGAAGTCGCAACTGTCCTCTGGAGTCTTGTTATTTTTTGATTACATTTGTCTGTCTCAGTAATCCCAGGCATGGGGAGCAGAGGCCTAGAAGTCTAATGACTTAAAGTTGCTTTGTAAAACAGCAATTCGGAATACTCTGGCGCTTTGATTTTGATTTCTAAGCACCATTTTCTAGTAAAAAGCTAAGCTTCCCCGAGAGATGCTGGTTCCTGGACAAAGGCAGAACAGCTCAAGACTGGCCCAGGACAACTTGTCACACCACAAAGTAGGTAACTGCCTTAGATTAATGGATTGTATTTTAAAAAGACGCAGGAGCCAGCTTGAAAAGGTTCTCACAGCCACATCCAATTTAAACAGCCAGCCCATCCCTGATGTCAAATGATCTTATTGGGTTATAACAGATGAAAAGAAAAAAAATCCATAAATCCATAAATGATAATACTTTAAGTGATAAACAGAAGGAAATAAAAGGGGAGAGGGAAGCAAAAACTGTTCCTCATAAAAGTGTCCCAACAAGTAAACACAGACATGATAATAGAATTAGAGAAAGCTTCCTGTTGTGACCCTCCACGTAATGGCAGTTTTTTCAGTGAAGAACCTGAACAGATGTGGAGGCCACTGGGGAGGGGGGTTGAGATGGGATAGTGGCATTGTCGCACAGGATCAGCCCACAGGTGACCAGTTACAGATGGAAAGGCCGTCACACACAGAGACCCAGTGGCCACCACCTTTAACCGACAGCTGGAACTTTACACTGCCCACAGGGTTGGCCTGAGGCTCCTGAGGCGAGAGGCAGGCACACGTGCCCGTCATGGCCAAGTCCTTTTCCTGTCAGAAATGTCTCCCAGATCTGAGGAAGCAGTAGCTCACTCAGAATGTGGGCTGACCTGGCACAGCTAGCAGGGGTTCTGTCAAGGACTCTGTATTGCGGCTATCACAAGAAAAAACGGCAGAATGTTCTATCTTGGGAAATACCAGAGAGATATAACAATACTTATACCTGGACTGGATCCTGGGTTAAAGAGGAAGGAAGAGCCGGGCATGGTGGCACATGCTTGTAATCCCAGCATTCGGGAGGCTGAGACTGGAGGATCCGGGTTCGAGGCCAGCCTCAGCTACCTAGTGAGGCACTCCGCAACTTAGTGAGACCCGGTTTCAAAATAAAGAATAAAAAATAGGGCTGGGGGTGTAG